>VZTJ01005619.1:1242417-1374033 GCA_013397795.1 Orthonyx spaldingii | reverse complement strand
AAAACCAGCTTTTTTTTTTTTTTTTTTGTGCTATTTAGGCATTTCCTGTCTTAAGTGAAAGCAAGAACTATGATCATGAGGAAAATAAAAAATTAAGAGACACCATGTTTTCCAAGCCATTCGAAAGCTGCAGAGGGCTGCACTGAGTTCAGTTTTCAGTTCAAATTTGATTTGGTTGAGTTGGGCTGCTCTGTCCCAGTTTTATCATTACTTTAGGTCACTGCTTAATTTCCCAGGTCATCCTACACTTGCTTTTCCAGCATGTGCCAGGTGAATGCACATTTCCATTAGTGCTAGACTGATAACACTGCAGCATGGACATGCACTCCACTGCATCTGTACTGTGTTCATTATTTATACCTACTCACATGAGTATAGGAGCATTTTAGTTCAATGCAGCATTGGGAAGAATGACTGAGTAAAAAAGCTGATGATAAAAAGTCGTACCTGCTCAAATTTGCATTTTTCCTTTTTTTTTTTTTTTTAAATCAGAAGATGAGTCTCATCTACGAACTTAAAGATTGCGGAAAATTTTCAGTTACCACTGTCCTGTCCATTATAAATTGCTGATGATCTACAAAGCATTGTAGTACAAGTACTTTGATGCTTTTTAATCCTGACCTGAGATGACTCTGAGTGTGTGCCCATTGAAGGCAGACTGAGTTTACTTCAGGGAAGCATTGTGTCCAAAGCATTACCGTGTGTATGCTGTGAATGCCAAAATACCCCACATCTGATGAAGTTTGCTTTAATGACCTGTCACAGGCTTTGGTTATGTATATTCAATATGAAGTAAAAATAAAATAAACCATCTCCCTGAACTCATCTCTCAGTGTTCAGTCAGTTCCTTGCTCTGCTTTCCTATTAGCAGTCACCATTGGCTTCTGTTGAAGGTACTTGGTGTGACATGAACATGATCATCCTTGGAGAAGTTTTACAGTTTAGGATTTCAGTAGGTAAACAGTCACATGACTAGTTTAGCAAATGCCAAGGTACAACAAAAAGTATTTTGTGTGTTCATTTTTTATCTTGCACTTCACTGAAAAAATACCAGACACTAATATTCAACAGGAAAACCTCAATTCTAATATAGGCTTGCTCTAAGTCAATGAAAAAAATGCTTAGAATTTTCTGAGTTTCTTTATAAATCAGTTGGTTGCTGAATGAAATGATTGCTGTGGTTCAAAATTTCCTTTAATTTATATAGGATTTCAAAAGAATGTATCATACATTATTTTTGGAATGTTTAAATGCACTCTAACAGTACATGAAACTAACACTAATTTCTGGTATGCTGCTGTCATGCTTTTACCAAAAGAAGTTATTACTTTCAGACTGTAAACTTAGGTATGGTTGGATGACCAACCAACCGTTTTCAACTATAAATGTCCATCAATTTTATTTTTTCCAATTAGGTACATAAGTATAAATGGACTTAATTTTTTTTTACACAGAAGGAGAAGAACGTAATCATTCTGTTAAGCCTATGCACACTGGCCTTGATCCAGTAAAGCACTTAAGCACAAGTTTCCCTCTGAACACATTATCGTCCTATTGACTTCAAAGCACTGCTAATATGCTTAAGTTAGGCTCATGCTTAAGCATTTCATTGGATGAGGGTGATTTTGCCACCCTAGGTGGTTTGCATGGCTGTCTTTGAAAAGACTGTGAGATCTGGTGTTCCAGGATTAAGCTGACTCTGTCTGTTGGGGTAAGAGAAAGCCTTCTTCTGCAGCTTTTCCCACAGAATCTCCATAAGAATTTGTTATCAAAAGCATCTGGACATTGACCCCCACCAGCTGTGCCATTGGACCCAATGGGCTGTTAGGCTGTACCTAACCTGGCATTTGCTCAGATTTGGTCACTGTAGGACACAGCCATCCACTGTTTTGATAGCATCCTTCCAATAAAAATCAATGTGGCCAGCTTGGAAGGTGGTCAGACTCGTGAAGGGATGAGCACTGGCAGATCTCAGTGTCCAGAGGAGCTGGGGGAAGTCTGCCCTTTCCTGAAGTCTGTTGAGGACCGGTGAACTCTAACAAAAACTCTGAGACAGTTCAAAGAAACTTTGATGGGCTTAAATATATTTATCTTTGTAGTAGAGCTGTAGAGGTATTTCATTAATATCTCCTTAAAGAATAACCGGTTAACCTTTTAACCTCTGTTGGAAATGGGAATAGTGTTTTCCACAGGAAAACATCTTTTTTGGGGTTTGTCCCAGTCACAGCCTGGGTGACTATCCCAAGGACTGAGTTAGAGTATCCTTACAGGTTATCCAGCCATCTGTTCTCCTTTCTTCTATTTGATTCTTCCTCTGTGTATACTGGCAAGAAATTATTGGCAAGATAATAAACTGTGCACAGAATCAAACCACACTGTTGACATTTTTCTGTGCTTACTGTGTATGCAGAGTGTAAATACTGATTTTTGTCTTACACAACTGTTCTTATGTTTGTAAGGGCAGCTTTCCTGCAGTAAGGAAAAGATAATTCTTTATCCAATATAAGGGCCAAATCTTTGAATCCTAATTTGGATCTTTCTTTCCAAATACCTTTTTAGCATTGGTCAAATTATCCTCCTGTATCTCCTGCTGGTGTTTTGATCATCAGCTACATTTGGGCACGTAATAAAGAGTAACTGCAGCCTTTTCAAAGGGGGGAAAAAAAGTTCTTGGAAATTCTGTATTTGATTTCCTATAAAGTATACCCCAGAGCCACTCAGGATGACTTTATTAATGAAATTCAACCCCTTGGCTCTAGTGCCATTTTGAAAATGACTATCAGATATTAATGTGACCCTCAAAGTTAGAGAGTATTATAACAAATTCATGACCTGTAAACCAAGATTTTACTGTAGTTCATCATGAGCATAAATGCTTTCTAATAAAAATGATGGACTGTAGAGTGGTTAGATCTCTTTATTGAAGATGAGAGGCTGCTTGCAAGATTGAATCTGAAGAGCAGCCTGCGGTGCTGTGCACTGGATATGGCTCCATTTGAAAAGTGCTTCTCTTCTCTCTGGTTGCTGATTATTAGTATGACATAAGGTGAGGGCCTCTCAGATTTAAGCAGATTAATACACTTTTGGCATATGCCCAAATCTGCGTACCTGGGGAGCTATTTTATATGGTATAGAGATATCTTCCTGGAGTTTCTCCTTGTTTCCCCGCTGAAGGAGATTGAGAAAAGATTTAGGTGATGCCCTTTTTCCTCAAAAAAGGACACAGCTTTCACTGTTTCTCATGTTTCTTTCTCCTCTGTTCCTACATCTTCTTGTGTGAGTTTTGGTAAATGTCTCGGATGAGAGTCAAGTGAAAGACTTAAGACACTTGATTATGCATTCTATTTAAGCGTCAGTAGCTACTATGTATGGTCTGCTCCGTGATAGCTGTGTTTTAGCTGTGCAGACAGACACAACTACATGGAATAAATGACAGTGCCGTGATGATCTGCAGGTTTATTCCTGAGCCCTGGTCCCCATGCAGTGCCACGTGTGGCAGTGGCATCCAGGTGCGAGATGTGAAGTGCCGGATTCTTCTCGCGTTTACCCAGACCGAGGTTGAGCTGCCTGAGGAGGAATGTGAAGATGTGAAGCCACCAACAGAACGAGTCTGTCACCAGGTGTCCTGTGACAGCGACCCTGTCCCCTACACACCAGAATTCCCTCATGCTGAAGATGGCAGTGTGATTTACGACTGGGAATACATCGGGTTTACTCCGTGTTCAGCCACGTGTCTTGGAGGTACCTTTGATTTTTTCTTAATTTATCCTGAGTTGTAAGAATTTGGCATTGTTTGGTATTGTTGCATCTCCTGTTAGCATTACCCTAGAGATGTTGATGTGTAGAAAAACCTGCAGCTACAAGCTTTAACATATTTTTGGTTATCAATAGAATATTTCAAACTACTCTGTCTTCTTCAGCAAACACTTACTGGGTTAAGTTAGATGCAGGAAGTTGATACAGCAACTTGCTTTAGTCTTGCTGCTACAGGAGTGTCGGCTGCCAGGCCGTCTGTGGTACCAGCACGTTTGATGCACCAGTGGTGGGAATGTTTAGATGATCTACCTTTTCCTAGGAACCAAGAGTGTGTGGTTTCACAGTAAAAAATCCCATGTTTATTCCTTTTCTTCCAAAATGCTGCCATTTTCTGTGGAGCGGTAGGAATACAAAGTTGTAATTAGGGAGGCTTGCTTCCAGCCTGGCGGGCGTGAAGATCAAACGGGAGCTGGTTTGGGTCTCGGTGCACTGTATCCCTCCACAGGAACTCTGTGCCATACATCTGTCTGCAAGTAGTTAGGCACATTCCTTCCTGGATGTAATCGAATCTCCCTGTCGTCGTAAGTACATGTTACCAGACAAGGCTGCTGGTGTTGCTACTACTTGCTGTACTTTGGGACTGAACACAAGTGAGTTATGAAGTGTTAAGTGGAGGCAGTGGAATTGTGAACACACCTATATATGACAGGACTGCTGACATCAGTGGGAAGTGAGGACAGTTGTACCCATAGAAGAAATAAAAAATGTAGAAAAAGGGAAAACAGAAACAATTGGAAGCAGGGAGTGAGATAGAGCTCACAGGCAGCAGCCTCCTTTGTGCTATTCACTAGCTCAAACCTGGAAGGCAGAAGCTGGGGGGATGCCCCAGAATGGGATCATCAGGATGGTAAGTGACCGGTAGGGCCTCCTTTATCATTTAGCACTGCTGTTTACTGAGGGGACTGATCCATAGGAATAACAGCACCTGTGATCACAAAAGCTGGAACATCCCATTCCCTGCTCTACCTGCAGTGGGCATTATGACTGGCAAGGGAGGAGAGACTGTAGTCAAAGTGTGTTTGTATAAACATGAGATGGTAGTGACGGCTATTGTGGCTGAGTGTCCTTGTTTCATCATTTTAATAGGAGAATTGTTTTTAGAAATAAGGGAGTTGTACTGTAAAGCAGAAACAAACCTTTAATTCTAAATGTGTTGTTCTCGTATCTCAACTGTTCTTTGTAATGTACAACCATTTTCTTGCAATCCTAAATCCACTTTAGTGCTTTTTAGCCAATTTCTTTGAAAGAGGTGTTCTAAAACTCCAAGGTTTTTGAATTTTGAGGACATCATCAGATATCTAGGCTGAAATAATCTCCAGTCTTTGCCTGCTGTTGCACATGTGCGTGTTTGCATTCCGCGTCTTCGAGAGTGAGTTTGTCCATGCAAAAACATCCCCATAAAAATTTGGTGTGAAGGCTGATGGTAATTTAAGGAACCTGTACTGAACACAGCAGTTTCATTTGAAGGAACTTCAAAATGACTGATGAGCAGAATCTCATGTTCAGATTAATTTTGTTCCTGAGGGAACCGAATATGAATTCTGTTGTTGATTTCTGACCCTTTCATGAATTTGTGAGGTTCCCTGACCCAGAGTTGTCCTATAGGTGTTCATAGTAATCTAACAATTTGTTTGCTATGCAATAGAAATAACTCACTTGAAGAAGTCTGAAAGACAGTATCTGTTTGTGTTTTTAAGATTTCTGTGGTATCACTGGTACTGTGTCTAGACGTTTTCCTTTATGTGATGCTCCTGGGAGATGTGGGAAGTTGTCAGGGTATTTTATCAACGAGCAGCTTCAGAAGCCCCCATGTTGCTATGCTAGTTAGGTGATTTTTCCTTTCTATCAGCTCTGGTCTTCTGGCTTGGCAAAGGCTTTCAAACAGACCAAAAATTACCTGCCGATAAATACTTTTAAGGGAACCAGACATCTCTTCTGTTTCCAGCTTACTGCAATGTACGAACTAATGATCTCACTGTCTACTATTTTTCCATTGTGTAGTTCAAAGGAACTGATCCATTTCTGCTAAGTTTTATGTTCAGATCTCATTTCAATTAGATGAACTCTTTCATTACAAGAAATAAATGTTGTCTGAGTTTGGAATAACCCAGCGTAATGTAAATTATATTAGGTACTTTTTCTCCAGCATGTGTGCATCTAGCAGTGGCTATTAAAACAAATTCCTGTGGATTTCTGTATCCTCGGAACTCTCTACCCCCAATTCTTAGTGCGTAACTCTTTCTGAATGGAAGAAAAATCTGCAGGGTCTAAGTAGGCTGGAAGCTTTATAGGCACTATTTGAGCAAAGTCCGAATGTCTCTTTCAGAGCTTGTCACTTGCACCTTTTTTTTAATCCTCATACAGACTAGACTTGTAATTCAGTCTCCTTTGGTCCCTCTGCAAAGCAGATGAAAAAATGCAGATGGAAACATTGGGTTTCTTCAGGTATTAGAGTTACAGAGAGCGATCTGCAAGGCATTGTCAAACAACATCTTTCCAGTTCTAGAGCAATAGTCACACCAGTTTTGGGTCACTTGTGTGATTTCTGCACCAAACCTCTGTGGCTTCTCACACAGCACGTGAAGAGCCAAATAAGCTGCGGTCTGGAGAGCAACTGAGTTGTTTTATGCCTCTTAGCATAATTAATGCTTCCTTCGTCAGTCTTTCCATGAGTGTAAATAAAAGTTGTGGAGACCTTTTAGTCATGGGCAGACATCACCTTTAATGTCCATAGCAAGCTCTGTAACCATCCTGAAATCTGAAGATCTGTTTTTTCTTCAGTGCCTGAAGAAATCCCAAACTGAAAATAAGCTAACTGTGTGCTTGGGGATCTCAAAATTTGCCTTCATTTTCCCGGAATGGTTTTTTTGGGTTTCTTTGTTTTTGTTTTCTTTTAAATCTGAGGAACTTTGGCCTTGATGTGAGAGCCCCAGATGTAAGTTTCATTTTCACAATATCATCAGTAGGGAATTAATACTCATTATGAGAATAAAGAGTATGCCTGAAGAGAAGTGTTTTTGTTGTAATCTGTAGCATTTCTTTAGTGTTGTCAATCATTTAACTACTTGACAATATTTTAAAGTGATGTTTTCCTTTTTAAAAAATCACCGAACATTTTCTTTTTTAAATATACCTTTAGTTGCAAGAGGCAGAGTTTGGTGGTTAGACGTAATTATTATTATTATTATTTATACTCCATATGCTTCAAAAATTATTATTTGGGCCACCTAAAGTCATTACGTTGGCCTAAAAATAATGAAATTAAGCAATAAATAACATACGCACTTCCTGTTATTTCCTCCATAGACTGTGGCTTTGGTAACTTCAGGGTGCACTCAAGTTGTGTTTTCAGGCTTTTGTCTGGACCATAAGGGCTAAAAGTTTACCATTTTATTTATGAGAAACCTGAGATTCTTTGAATATCAATGGATTCTAGCCAAACTTAAGGGCTCTAAGAAAACCAGTGCCTGTGCAGAGACTCACATACGGAGCTGAGGGCGTTTGCTCTCGTTGTGTTGGAATCACCTTGAGACCTGGTCACTCGTATCCTTTGTTTCATGAGCTGCAGATGTTGTTTACTCTCTTACAGATGTACAGAGAGGCTCAAGGATATGTAGAACTTGGCATTTCTTCAGAGTTATTTTCAGCTTATAGTACATATTTTTAAGAAGCCACCAAACTCAGTCTATTTGATGTAAATAAATGACTGTTCTTCCTCTTTCTGGCCTTCCTCTTCCAGGTATAGAGAATAGATCCACCTTCTTAACATTTGCACAGTAGCTTTCCAGCCCTGTTTTCTTTGTACTTTAAAAATGCAGGAACAAAAATTCTGGGCTTTATTCAAGCATTTTGATCTTTTAACACAGCTTCAAGCACTGTATATTTCATTGCACAGAAAAGATTGTAAAAGAATGTAAATGTATGTGGTTTGAATGCTGGGTTAAAATAGAAAATATTCTATTTCACTGAATAGTAGGGTAATTACTACAATAGTGCATCAGATTACTGTAAAAATACTTAATGCTCCCTGCTGCATACATAATGTTTTAGTTAAATTATCTACTATGTTTATATTATGAGCCAAGAAAGTCATACATATAAAACTTTGCTTGTTTGAATAATAGATTTCTCCATTTTCCAATCGACATAGACTAAGTTTATCAGCAATTGAAGTTCCCAGCTAATGGAAAATTATAGTTTGGGGTGAGAAATCTGATTAATTGTGAAGACATTTTGACAGATAAGCTCAAGCAAATGTAACATCAATTAAGTGCAGTTATTTATTGAATAGAGTTCTTGAACTGAGAACAAAGGAGCAGGAAGGGACTTTGTGGTAGGTTTTTAACAACTCTTTAGTATCTATTTTGTACTTACAGCATCAAAACAGGGTGCAAGCTTTCTTTGATTGAGGCCCCCATGGGGAAGAATTGCTAATGCAGTTTGTGCTCTGTACTTCAGTCAAATGAAAAACACACCATACATCAACATTTTCTTCTCTTAATGTGATTAAAGCTACACAGGTCCTGCTGCAAGGCAGGAATGGCTTAATGAACTCCAGGTGGCAATTTGTAGTCAGACCACATCACCTGGTATGACATGTCTTTTCTTCATTTGCCTGGCCAATTTAGCTTATGGAATACCAAGATTAAAAGCTCCCATGGCATAATCACCAATTTAGATGGTCTGAAGGGAATTTCATTTCATTCCCCTCCTGTGTGTGAGATATTAAGATGATACTCTCCGTTGCAACCTGCTTCAGAGCAGCAGCATCACCTTGGAGTGTGGTTTTCTCACAGGAGCACAGTGAGGTCAGCAGTGCTGAAGATTGGTAGCATGGGATAGATTTTGACCTAAAATATAGATTATATGGATGCTTGACATGGACTTGATTACTTGTCTGGTAAGACAAATCCGTTTCTGTCAGAACTCAACTTTAAATACTTCCTTCTCTCCTGTCAAATGTGTATTTCCTATGTAAGGGGAAAGCAAAGCTGCTCCTGTTAAATGAACACGTGAGGATCAACTGGAAAGAAAACTTTTGATTCCCCTAGTTCTAATAAATAAAAAAATTGTATTTATTGCTTTGTCATCTTTCCACGTCTGCATTTTCATGTCTGCATTACAGTCATGGTATTTGTTGTTAAGTATTTATTCTCAGCCTGACTAGTAAAATAATTTTCCAACAATGTGTGTGTTCTACGTTAACGTAATTATCAATACTCTGATAGAATGGAATAGGTTGTCAATCATATTTAAGGTCAGGCCTTTTGTTCTATAAAAATTCATCACTTTGTAGATGCAGTCAAAACATTTATATAACAAGGTCTCTCTGAACTGCAAATGAGTCCCAGAGGGGATCTCGAGGTGTACCAGAGAGCTTGAAAGAAATCAGAATCTGTGTTATTCTGGAAATCACTCCTGGTTTACCCCTGCTAAGTGTCTGAAGCAGTTGAACTGGCTCAAGTGGGATTGTGGCCTGGGCTGGCTGATGCACTGGACAGAGTCAAAATTGTTTATAGATGGAGAGAACATCTTTGATTTATGAAAAAAATGGCAGTGCTTGTGTACAGGAGAGAAATATTGGCCTGGGGGTGGAACTTTGTGCCGGGTGTTTCAGTCCACTGGAATCGGAATGGCTGATGGTCAGCAGTGTCCTTACAAAATCACTGAAGATAAATGAGAGATAAGAAGGAAATGGATTTAAATTCTATGAAACTGCAACTCTTTAAGAGCCATTGGAGACAAAATGGGTATTTTATGATTTCAGCTCTTTTGTTCTATAGGATTATGCTCATTGACATTGCTTATACAGAACACCCCAGATCCACAGAATCCCCCAGGCACATCACAACTATCGTGTATTTAATGTGCCTGTGAGTCAGCTTTGAAACTGAGCAAGGCTTTCATACTAAAAAATATGATATATAAAATTGGATAATAGCATAGGTTTAAAATAGAAGTAGTTCACAGAATGTGTGTTCACTAAGCTGTCTTGTTCTAAAGGAAACTTATATTACGTTTCATTTTGACTCATAGAAATTTGAGTATTAGTAATCTTCCATGCTTCAGTAATAAGATCCAGGTAGCAAGAGCTGCAGATCAGAAGGTGCCAAGAATGGTAACGAGTGAGGAAAGCTCTAGGTTGGGTCAGATTTGCTGCCTTCAGCAAAACCATTGCATCTCTTGGCCACTGAGAATGGCTGACTAAACACAGAACATTTCTCCTGAATATAGCTTTGCAGGTTTTCTGCATTTTTATAGCAATTTTTGCAGATCTTTAGCTCTTTATTAAAGGCAAGGTAAGTGAGAAGGAATCACTTTTACCCTGATTTTGGCAATGAACGAAGTAGTCGGCTTAGGACCATTAGAGAACCAGCAGATGCAGCCTCTGGTAGTGGCTTGACAGAAAATCCTTTGTATTTTGTTGGTTTCCAGAGAGGTAGAATGTCAAATCAGGCCTTTTAAATATCACAGAAACAAAGTTAAGATATAATTCACAAATATCTTTTGAGCATTAAATATGTAAACTGTCTCTCTGTTCCTTTTTGCTTGAGAGTTTACTCCTAAGCCTGCTATCTAAATCAGTGCTCCGAGCTTTTTTACTGAGTATTATTCAATAGTAAAGGTTACAGAAATCTACTCCATCTTCACTGTTTCATGAGTGCTTTCCCTGTGAATGCAGGCACACAGGAAGCCATTGCCATGTGTCTGCACACAGAGACAAAGCAAGGAGTCAATGAAACCCTGTGTGACAATTCCAAGAGGCCGCCCCCGATGACTCGGACCTGCAACACGAAGCTCTGCCCTCCGAGGTACCCGGCAATAATGGAACCATGTGCTGGCAAAGGAAGGGTTAATGTGACTTAAATAAACATTGGCTTTCTCAGAAAGGGTTCAGATTGCAAGACTGTGGGCTTGCTTTGGGATGAAATCTCACTACTTCTGTTTTCAACAAGGTTTTGGGGTTAGGGTGTTTCTTTGGTCTTGTTCAATCCTTTTCCACTCTTCATATCTCACTGATGAAATAGGGGACATTTTCTGAAATAAATCTCTTCCGTGTTGGAGAAAGAGCCTGAACTCTCCTAGTGGTAGGAGGAAAATTTTGAGGATATTTCACAAAAAAACCCTCCAAGAATATTTACTTTTTATCTTTACTGAATGAAAAAAATATAAAATTATGATTTAAATGTACCTTAATGCTTTTTAGTAGCCCCACATGGTTCTTATGTTTATTTGGAGATTCTGGCAAAAGAACAAACCCAGTCCAAATCCAAGAAAACCAAGGTCATTTGATCACTTGAAAGAACCATTTGTTAAATTTTGATGAGTACTGCCTTATTTACCCATTTTTGAACTCTGACATTCCACATCCTTCGCAAATTGTTTCTATGTGTTTGAAGAAACCTGCTCTTGCTAAATGTAGGGAAGAAGTTAACAGGAACAGGATGTTTTATAGAAAACATACACACACTTAAAGGAAGTTTTGTAAATATAAGAAAGGTCTGTTTACATATTTACGTTTATAAATATAAACATCAGCAGGTCGCCAACAGGCTGTTTTTTAAGAGGAGCACTCTGAAGGTAAATATTGGAGTGAAATTTTTCTGAAAATGACTGTTTATCACTTTATTGTTAATAAATCCTACCTTTGCTTATTACCTGCAAGTTTATAAATCCAATTTATAATTTTGCACTCCAGCTGAACCACAGGGGTGCTTTAGCCATCGATCAATAATTGTGCCTGCAGTTGTGCTTTTTGCTGGGCTCTGTTTGGTCGTGGCTGCTCCTCGCCCAGTGTGAGGTCGGTTGCTGAAGGTGTTTTTGGGTGTGTTTTTGGGACAGGTGGCAGAGCGGCCCCTGGAGCCGCTGCTCGGCGACCTGCGGGGTCGGGATCCAGACCAGGGACGTGTCCTGCCAGCAGCCCGGGGCTTCTGCTCCTGCTGCCCACGAGTGCAAAGACCCAAAGCCTCACTCTTTAAAAGCCTGTAACCAGATCGATTGTCCCCCTGCTTGGCACGCTGAGGAATGGCAACAGGTATGGCTGGGTCACAGAAGGAGTTTAAATGTGTTCCTCTGGCCGGGGGCTTGGAACTCTCCAGCACAGAAGGCAGCTCCTGACCTTCTGTGTGTTTCAACTTAGACCATTAGAACAAACTAACTCAGGCTCAAAAGCTGCTTTAGACTCCTGTGCTAGTGGGTAGTCACAGGATGAGGTCTAAGTCCTTGCTAAGATTTCAGAAGGCTGGATAGTGGTTATTCCATACATCATCTCTCCCTATGCTCTCTAAATCCAATAACCTTCTTTTCTTTTTTTTTTTTTTTTTTAATGTATTTATTGCTGAGGGACATAGATTTATGTATAAGATGCATGTTTTTCTCTAAGATTTCTACTACTTGCTTGCATTCAGGTGGTGTGTTTGACTTTTGAACTCCAGTTACACTTGTCTCTAATATATTAAATATTTTAACACAAGAATTTTCTGTGCTGCTTGATTTTTCACTGAAAGTAGATGTCATTTTTCAAGAGCACAGATGTCCATGCAGGTGTAAATGCTGTGTTTAACTCTTCTCCTCCTTAGTGCTCACGTACTTGTGGAGGAGGGACTCAGACCCGCAGAGTGTCCTGTCAGCAGCTGCTGACGGATGGAAGTTTCCTCAAACACCCTGATGACATCTGCCAGGAACCCAAATGGCCAACTAGTAAAGCATGTGCAAAAGTTGATTGTCCTCCTCAGCTGGTCTTTGGAGAATGGTCCAAGGTGAGCAAAACTCAATAATGGTGAACCAAAACCTTTCACTGCAGCAAAAACACTACAGATTTCTGCCTGGGTGAGTGAGATGTTTGGAGCACTAAATTGCTGGGGCAGCTGAAGCTTTCACAAGGCCTGGACTGAACTAAACTGTGCATTCCTGCCTGCAACCAGACTGCTTACAGCCCCCTTCCTGGGCAGTGCTTCAGTCACTGAAGGACAGGCTGTAATGACCTGCATGCTTGCTACCAGACATGTTTAGCTATCAGTTATTTCATGGTGCAGCTTCCAAAAAGCAAATCTTTGCATTATTCTGGAATACATCCTCCTCCTTTCCTGTTTAATGCAAGCTTGCTACCACTCCCCATTCAAAATGATTTCGAAAATTGAATTTAGAAGCTGCATTTATAGGTTCATGCAATACAACCTAAGAGAGAGGGCTGAGAGATTGCCAAAGACTGTTTAGAACCTGCTGAATTGTTTCTCTCAGATACCAGAGCTCAGTGCTCTGTTCTGCCCATGGCTGGACATAAATACTGTCATGTTAATTCATGACTTGCTTGCTGGAAAAACTGTCTTATATTCTTGTTGCCTGGAAAAGTGGAGAGAGTTTAATAACTAATATTAGACTCTCATTACTAGATAACACAAGGATTCCTATGAAGTAGAGTGTGTGTACTCTCTCAGAACTAAAACCTTAAAAAAAAAAACTTAAAAAACCACACCACAAACCAAACTAGTTTAAAATTAGCCTGTGTGGTGTGGAACACCAAGTTTAGCTTGATTGCATCCTTCCTTTCACAGTGCTCAGTAAGCTGTGGTGTTGGAATCCAGAGAAGGAAACTCGCCTGCCAAAACCTGACAGCAAAGGGCCAATATGTCACGTTAAATGGATCGATGTGTACTGGTCTGTCTCCTTCACTGCTTGTAAGGTCTTGTCAGATGAATGCCTGCAACAGTAAGTATGTGACTTTATCTGGTTCCTTGCTGGTTTGGAATGATCTATTTATAAAGAGAAATCTGTATAGACATTAATTCACCCATCTCCCTATACTATCACAGCATAACTTAGCACAAACTGAGTGTCATCATTCCTGTACCAGTAATAAGAGGATTGTTTTTATTTTTATTTCTGCCATTCAGAAACAAAGGTTATGATCTCAAGAAGTTGTTTTTGAGTATATGTTATGGTACGTACCTCTCACCCTCATACGCACAATTTGTTCTGATTTTTCCTTTCTCTTTCACCCTATTCATTCCAACTGAAAAAGAAAGAAAAATTCATAAATTTACTATAAATTATAAAGAGCATTAAAAAAGATAAGAATCCAGCTCTGCTGCCTTGTCTTTTCACTGTACATTTGTATTACACTGGACATTTTGCTTAGCATGGCGGAACTCAAAACCTGAAACTCTGTGCCAGTGATAATTTTAGGTATAATTTCTATCTTTCCTTGTAAAAATTAGAATCCCAGCTTTATTACCTGTACAGGGAGTGGTGACAGTACAGTCAGTCTTCCAAAAATCTGATCGTTTATTACTATCTGTATAAGAATCTTTTCAGAAAGATTTTCTATAGAAATTGTACAATTTGGGCACAATTGGATTGTGCTGCTGATGGTAGTTGCATTAATTGTGTGTTTAACACCAGTGGAAAAACCTCTCTGATACAGAGTATGTTCAGTTACATACACTAATTTAGAACAGGCAGTTCTAAATGCAGGTTCCTTATGTCTGAACCTGTGCTCCCCTTCCTTTAGAAAGGAGAGTATTGGTTTGCAGGTTTGGGGAGCAGGGTGCTGAGTAGAAAGGGAAAAAAGTGTTTTTAGTTTTGAACTGGGGGAAAACCAAAAGCCTTCATCAATGGCCTGGTTTTGATCACAGGTCAGAAACAGACGTGTTCTGACCCAACTGATATTGTTGTGAAGAAATAACTACTTTATACATTTCAAAGCTTTGCTTTAAAAATTATTCACAAAACAAAATAAGAAATAGAATAATTACTGATTCATACATAATACGAAACTTCTTTTCCTGGCCTGCATTTCAGATTAACATGCCAAAATCCTGAGGTTCAAAACTCCACTTAAATAAAGCCCTGTGGACTTTCAGGAATGTCCTTGGCATAAAGTTTAATAAAATATTTTGAGCTGCATATCTATGTGAATTTAATTAATTGTGGATAGTTGAATGGCAGCGGGGCTGGTTTGCAAACTGCTTAGCTCAGATTGATATTACTGTTACCATCTCAGCTTCCAGCACAGGGCCTGGAGAGCAGCACAGGGGGCTGCAGAGGGAACACCATCGGCCAGAATGGGTGCAGGTCAAAGTCACAAAGAGAATCCCTGTCCTCTCCCTCCATTTCCACCACCCTTTGGAGCAAGGGAGCCTCTGCAGCTCAGACCTGCCTGGTGATTCTCCCGCTGTGCAGCAGGAGGGCAGGGGAAGGTGTGAGGCTGGTCCATACCTGTAGTTCCTGTTTGGTCTTGCAGAAGGAGCCAGGACTGGGAGAGCAGCAGGCTTTGGGTTCCCAGGAAGGTGCAGGAGCCATCTCCTCCTCCTGCAGCCGTGGGTTCAGGCTGCCTTGAAGGGGGAGTGAGTAGAAGGCAGGGACAGAGAGTGGCCATAGGACGAGGAGTGATGTGGGTGGGTGAGGAGTGATATGAGGTGTGAGTTCTGTTGGGGGTTCTTGCCTTGGAGAGCAGTTTCTAAATGCCCCTCCTCAAGATGATACTTCTGTGGCTCACATGAGTGCCTCTTTTACTGTCTCGTGTCAGTGCTGAGTCATTTTAAACTTAATGTTTTACCCTGAGACTGGTAACCATAGCTGTTTTCTGACTTAGTAGTGTTTCTATTAAGTAGAAACATTCCTGACTCCGGGCGCTGAGAAATAGGAAATAACACCAGTCTAGCCCTGAGGTCACCAGGAAACGCAGCTGAAGCTGTTCAGGACCATTACAGGTCACAGATGCAGATGGATTTGTGTCAGGTGATAATGAGATCCAATGGCTCCAGCATAGATTCCTTAAGATTTGCCTTTACTCTCCCAAACAGTCCATTACCTCAGCAGCTGCAGGACTGAAAGACACTGAGGGTCTAGAGAATGCATACTTACGTGGCCTCATACATTCATGTGACTTTATGTGTTTATATGGCCTGCCATCCACAACTCTGAACTTTGTTTCACTCGCAGCCCTGCTCACCAGTCACCAGTAAAAATACACACACCCTTTAGTGTTGAACTGCTAATGAGAGTTAGTGGTCTGTCTCTTTTAAAGAAATGAAATGGATGAGACTTGTTAACATATTTATAAGTATGCACTGGGTTTAATTCTAAGTTGGAATAACTAGTGTAAACAGACCACAGCCTGAAGTATTTTAATTTGTGTGTTTAAAGTTACACTTACTGTGTCTGTAAGTTGGATTTTGGAAGTGGAAGATTTAATACTGGAACGCTTCCCTGAAAATAAATATTTGGGGCCCAATAACTTATTAAAAACAGGGCGCTACTTTAATAATTTTAGTAAACTGAGTGCCTAAAATAATTTAATTGTTGTGCCATGTGAAATGATTGAAGGAACCTTGTATCTGGATAACGAATCCTGATTTAAAAGCTGTGTAATTATGAAACTATGATATCCCCACAGGTCTGAACTCATTACCCAAAACATTGGAAATAACCATTTTGTTTTATAAGCATAGGAACGCACTCCAGGGTGTAGTTCCCATAGTGTACACACTTATTGAATGCTCGAAGCATTTAGCTTTTCACCCATTTCTTCACAGCATATTTGGAGCACATGCAGCTTTCCGGGTATCATTTGTGTGCCATCGGTGTAGTTGTCTTTTTATTTAAGTACCTCCCAAGTGGAATAGCAGTACCGATTTCAGATTCAGACAAGCTGAGAAGTGTTGTGATCTCTGTGTCCATTTCCTGGCTCATTGGCTCGTTCTGCTGGCTCTGAGTTTTCTCTCTGTCACCTATCAAAACGCTGGGTCACCAAACACAACTGGGCTGTTTTCTAGCACCAACATCATTGTTTCCCGACTCTTCCCGTGTGGCCAATTTGACCTGGCATGGAAGGGCTCAGGGGTGCGTGCCCGTGCTCCTGCAGTGCCTTGTTCCTCCCTGCCTGGTGCTCTCAGCCAGGTTAGTTCTGCTGATCACAGCGGGCACGGTACCTGCCAGCAGTGAGTCAGCACAGTGGCGTCCCAAACACTGCAGTCCCCCTGTGCCTACCCAGCCTCTGCTGGAAAGGTGCTTCATCCAGGCAGCTCCCAAAAACCTTCCAGCATCCAGGTGCCTGCATTTCAGTGCAGGGGGGGCTTCACAAAACCCAGTGTCTCCATACCCAGCCTGCACAAAGCTTTATGCTGTTATTGCCTGCTTTTGTCAATTTGTCTGATCACTATATTCAGCCTCTCAAAATTATGCCTTATTTCTGTCTTTCCTCCTTTCCCTCCCTACTTTCTTGGCACAACACTGTCAGCAACTCGTCCTTCAACCCTAATAAATTACCCTCAGCCTATGATTACAGGGTGGCTTTGCCTGCTGCATGTACTGTGTCTTCACTGACTCTTTCTTTCACCTCCTGCGTTGCTATCAGTTTGGCTTGACTCAGGCAACCAGCACAGTCAGCCAACATTTTAAATAAGAGTCAAGGGGAGCCTTACTTTTTGGATAGATTTTGTTTTATTTAGGTCATTCTGCACTCAACAGTGCTCAAATGTGGGGAAAGTGATAATGTGTTCACATTTTTTTAATTCAGTTTTTTCATTTCCATCATGCCTAGCTTTTCTGCGGCAGCAGTAGGAAATATAACCGTAATAGGAACATATATATGGAGTAAAATATATGTATATATACTTTCATATATGTGTGCACCATCCACCTCTTTCACATAGGTATATGTTGCCTGTATCCCTTTATTGTTAGGAGACTTGGGAAAGAAGCAATAGAATTCTTGGCTGAAGCACGGGAATGTTACGGTTTCATGTTGTTCATATTTTTGCATTTTTGTGACTCAGATAAAAGCTCTGTGAGTTGCAGTCTGGCTTGAACAAAGTCAGGCAAAGCTCTTTGAAGCACTCTGTGAAAAGCAGATTTAGTAAGCATGACTGCCAATGACTAGATGCTTTTCAGCACTTTGTTTTCTTGCAGACATCAAGCCCAAGCTTCCAGCAAAGTTTTCTACCCATGGACCTCAGATTGTCAGCATTCACCGAGTCTATATTCAGACAAGGCTAGAGAAGCGCATTAATTTTACCATAGGAAGCCGAGCCTACTTACTCCCAAAAACATCCGTGGTAATTAAGTGCCCTGTGCGAAGGTTCCAGAAGTCACTTATCCGTTGGGAGAAAGATGGACAACACTTACAAAACTCCAAAAGGCTTGGCATCACTAAGTCAGGCTCGCTGAAAATCCATTGTCTCGAAGCTGCAGACATCGGTGTGTACCGGTGCATTGCAGGCTCTGTGCATGAAACCTTTGTGCTCAAACTCATCGGGACAGACAACAGGCTCATCGAACCCCCACCCCTCCGAAAACAGGCCAGCGAGATCAGGAACCCAGAGCACAACGAGGCCAACAGCCTCGGGGCCAAATGGCACAAAATGAGCAAAATGTGGCAAATGTGGAGTAAGAAGAACGAGCTCTATCTGGGTGACAGGCAAGTAAATGATCAGCCATTCCTGCGAAATCTTGAAAGCTTTGGGAGCAACTCAGCAGAGGAGTTCAGCTCTCATGAGTTCAGGAACAAACGCCTGGAGGCCGCAGTTCTCCAGGGTGCCTACAGCATGGACACCGCGCAGTTCGAGGAGCTCATGAGCAACATGAGTCAGCTCATTGAAACTGGAGAAGTCAGTGATGACTTGGCGTCCCAGGTCATTTACCAGTTGATTGCTGAATTATCCAGGCCTCCACAACTTACTACTGAAAAATGGAAGGGAGCCCAGGATGAGAAAGTTGCCTCGAAACTCACAGGCAAATCGCCAAACGAATCTGAACGTTTCAGCACAAAAACGGTTGATAAGTTAATGTTTGACCAGAAGGTTCCAGTTATTATGAGGCAAAAGGAAATTCCTCAAGTTTCCTTCAACAAAACAGTAACTGTACGAATTGGAAATACAGTTTTTCTGACCAAGAATACTCATGCTGTCAATCTACTGTGTGAAACAGCTGGTATTAGTGAAGTGAAATATACTTGGACAAAAGATGGCGAGACATTAAAACCCTCTGAGAAGTAAGTAAATAGCTTCTCTTTTACTTTTGAATGACTTTTATGTCGCTATCAGCGGAAAAAATCCACCCTGCTGTGCAATATTAGAACATACTGTTGTAAAAATGAGATAAGCATGACCACTGGGCCTTCCATCTTTTTAGTTAAGCAATTTATTTATATTCTTTTAAGTGTCTGTCACGTTGTTTGGCTTTACTGACAGCCAAGTGTTTGTCCATTTCCAGGACACTACATAGAAGGATTGACTATTTTTATAAAGTGAAGTGTTTTGGATGTCCTGGCTATATTTTTTTGATCTGCCTTAATCATTTCAGCCATGTCAGGAAAAGAGCAGATTTATCCTCAAATTAGAGAGGTTATTGGGTTCATTCAGATACTAAATACAGTGGGAACACATTAAAAACATCTGCCGTGGTATAGATGAAAAGAAGTCTTAGCTCTTACTCATTTTAAGAAGGGAAAATATCAGTGGTACCCTCACCATTCTTCAACACACTATTTAGGTATAACTGGAGCTGCATAACTTCAATTGAAAAAGAAAACAAAAATTAGCTTTTATGGATGTTTTTCAATACTTTAAAATATTTCTGTTGAGGACAGTGAAATCCAGCATAATAAAGAACCTATATACCATCACATTTGAGAGCTGACAAACGAGTACAGCAAGAGTTTGTTACAATCAGATATTTGCTCAAGACTGAGCAAATACTTCTACTTCAGCACTGATAAATTAGAAGCTCACCTGGTAATATCAACATTAACTTTGTGTGTGAGCCTCTTGGAATTATAGCCAGCTCTTGAGGAATGAACAAACCGGTTCTGAAATGATAAAGGCGCTTTTGGATATTTCTCAACATATTTAACTGATTAAATGCACTGCCAAGAAAAATATACTTTTGCAGGGCTATCAATTAAAGCAAAGACACCAAAACTAAGCCATTTTAAAAAGTGCAAATGTTTTTGGAACCATGTAGCTCCCACCAGTTATGTTTATTTTGTGAAATGCGCATAATTTTCCATTAATTTGTAGCAAGTGATACTTTGATTTTTTTGGACATGATGATGTTTTGTGTATTCACGAGTATGTTTGCTTCCTAATTTTAGCCCAGACTGATATTCTGGCACTTAAGGCATATATTAGCAAAGCAGGTCTATTTCCTAATTTTTTTCCCAGTAAGATTTCTTATACACAAATTCACAGATATGTGTGTGGACCAAAAGCCAGTGATGTTAATAGCATTGCATCTGAAAGAGTGTGAGGAAATAAATGACTGTTTTTTCTGTCAGGTTTGTAAAGAAGGATGTACTTGAGCCATGCATGAGGTGGCTTGTTTTGCTGAGACACAAGTATTTTTAATATTATTTTTTGTTAATCTGTTATGTAAGTGTACTCAGTGTGGGGAAAACACCAGCTGCAGGTTTTTGGGATGTGATGAGTGTATGGCAAGTCATGCAACTTAGTGCTGAGAAAGGTAACAAGGGAGAGAAGTTATTTTCAGCCTCTTCCCCAGCCTGTGCTGCTGTCTCTAATACCTTGCACCCTCAGAGGGCAGGCGAGGTATTCAGGACACCTGTGAGATTTTGGTGGAAGATTTTAGCTCAATGATGATATGAAAAAATAAAGCCCCAACAAACCCAACCTCAAAGTAATTTGAAAGTCAGATCAGGCCATAGACTTGTGAATTCCCCAATCCTGCTGAAAACCAAACTCGCTCTGGAGAGATCGATTTCTTGCCAAGCCTAATACTTTTAATTGTGGTATTCTGATTTATTCACGCTGTTGTTCCCAGGGGGTTCTGGTTTGTGGTAGCAGAGGCACTGTCCTTCAAAGGGCTGCAAGTAGGACACAGCTCTGTAGGAGAAGGAAATCTGAACAATCCTCCCTGTGTGTATCCCTGAGCGCTCCCCTTCTGTCACCAGAGAGGAGGCAGAGCTGTGACTGCCTGTACTGCTCTGGAACAGCAAACTCCTAAAAAGGAGTTTTGCACCTGTGTCTGTAACTCTTGCAAGAAGATTCAGCTGGGTTTGTCCCAGGGTAGTAACCCTTGTATTTCCTTGGTTACTGTGCAGGGTGATCCTGGACTCCACGGGAAAAGTGCAGATTCGGAATCCTACTCAAAAGGAACTTGGTACCTATGGATGCCTGGTTGTTAATGACTCTGGTTTTGATCAGGAAACATCACTGCTATTGCATGCAGGTAAAACTGTGGCATTCCACACAATTGGACTTTTATACACACACACACACACACACACATATACCTACACATATATGTGTATATAAATATATGTATTTAAACACCCATGCCCACTGCAATGTGAAATAGTTCCTTTTATTGGCAAACCATTAAACTCTGTCTGTTTTAATAGGCAGCAGTAAGATGGTTTTGTTGCTCTAAAACCTCAACAGGTGTGAACTCAGTCTGCCTGTATCTATCTCAGCTGTCTTTTCTGGCTGCTGCTTTGCAGACTGAATTCTGTTCCAAACATGATGCATTTAAATGCAGGATCTATGTTTAAAAGCTAAATAAAGCTTTTAAAACTTACTATCCCTTTAATTTCAAAGAGATGCCTGTCATCGTGTCCTCTGTGTTAAATGTGACAAATCTGGAAGCCAGCAGTTTCTCAGCAGTTGTTGGAGGTACAATCATGGCAAGAATCGGAGCAAATATTATGATTGAATGTCCAGTGAAAGGTAAGTAAGAACTGCACTGATGTTGCTTATAATGTTGGAATCAGAAATTTACCTTGTATCTTGAAATAAATTACCAGTGAAGGCAGAAAATCACTGATCATTAGTCTCTTTTTATTAGGCATGTCACCCACACCAGTCCTATTTATTTTCTGCCTGTCACTTCAATTTACATACACATCTATGTGTTCAGAGTTTCCTTTAAATGGCCTTTCTTTCCAAGAAGTGGTCTAGGGCTGCACTACAGAACTTAAAGCCCACCAGAGTGTGGGGCTATCTTGCTCCAATAGCAAGCCTGGCCAGCAGACTTGCTCATCAAAGTACTTTTCTTACCCCTGTTGGAGATGCACATCTGTCTAGACTATTGTTGAAACTGAAAATGAAATCTCCAGCCGTAGTTTAATAGAACTTTAAACCTGATGGTGAAGTAAACTCACCTTTTAGATCCATCAGTCTGCAGCTGCAGTGAGAAAACAAAGAAAAGTGCCGAGCTATGAGAGAATACAGGTATTTTCTAGCCCAACATCTGTGGAGGATGAATTATGTTAATCAGAATTAACATGCATTAGGCAGTTCACTGCTTCGTTTTATTTTCTAGCCCTTTGTTGGAAAGGTAGATATTTTCTTTTTAATCTTACCGTTGCTATCTGTGAAGTTTAAAGTGTAAGATTTCGGTCACAGCAGCAATATTCTGTCAAACATTTAATAAGCTGAGCTCAGCCTTTTGTGAAGATGATGTGTGAAAGTGCAAATAACCACGAGCGCTGCAAGTGACTGCAGAGAGCGACCTCAGAGCAGCCAGTTGTGCTGCTCACATTTATGTGCTGGGAAATGCATATCAGAGGGTGTTGATTCTGAACCAGGGTAGTGATAGAAATATATTTATGCAAATAACTCTGCATACAATAGTGGCGCCAGGCTGACATATATTAGGACATGTGGCTCTGCTATTCACCGCTGTACCAAGGCTAATTCTTTGATGAAGTAATATTTTCCAACTATAGTTTGGCAACTCCATGTATAACTGACCTACATCTCAAATTCAGCAGAGAGTTCATGTCACACTGTTAATATTAATATTGTTAGGATGGGTAAGCAGTTAGCAATTTAAATATAAATTAATATTTTCACATGGGACTGTAGATTTCCAAATGCTTTAGTATTGTATATATTGGTGAGCCAAACTTTAGTTATGCTGAGACACCAGTGTTGACTTAGAAAATGATTTATCTAATTGCTTTATTTCCTGTCATTGCCAAGGAAGTAAGTATTACTGTTTGTGAATAAAATAGAGCTTGCATGTCTTAAAATGTCACTAAGTCTAGAAGCAGAAAAACTTTTGCAATGATGTAAGCAGGGCTTTCCTGTTCTCCTTTCCTTAATGGAAAGTAATAAACCACTGACTTCAGAAGATTGAATTTAATAGCAACTTATGCTGATACGTTTGTCTGATAGGTGGGGCCCAAAAATACGTCCATTTGCAGTGCAAGAGGATGAGAACTTCGTTGTGAGTGCTGATAAAAATGATGTGAATAATCAGACAAACGAGTTTGAATTAGAAAATAATACTAATATTTCTATGCACTCCAAAAAAGTTATAACAAAGTGTTCCCATTCCTACAAACAGGCAGTGTGAGTCCACAAAAGTCCCTGTGTCACTGCCTGACACGTTGGTTTGCAGGAATGATCTCTTGCATTCATGGAGTAAGAGCCCGCTGCAAACCCTTGCAGGGCATACCTGGAGTCAGATCCAGCGTGTCTGTCAGCTGGGGGTCTCAGGGTGACCTGTACAAGTAATGATAAGAGAGCTCTTCTTGTAGAGTCAGGGGACCTTGGCTGGGTCTGGAGCACCTCTTCCTTGCTGCCCTTCTTCCTGACTGCTCAGCAGAGGCTGTGTTTGCCCTGTGAGTTTCACTGAGTGGAACATCACTGGGTAAGTCTTTGTGTGCCCCGTGTTCTGCCAGGACCTTATTCAGGATCCTTCCACCCAGACATTACTCATGCAGATGTCTCACTGGTGTCAAGCAGACACATCTGGTCTTTGGGACTCCTGCTAGCCCCCAAAATAGTTCTCCACAAGAAGAACCATCTAATGAATAAAGTGCCCATGTGCGTGAAGAGTATTAATGCCGTGTCAGTAGCAGAATTCTTAAATTACTTTTAAATTTCCTGGTGGCAGTGACCTCTGAGGGTTTTTTTTTCTGTAGAATGAATAACCTAAAAGTCATTTTTGGAGTTGTTCAATCCATAGTTCCTCCTGCAAAGAAATTGACTTACTGAAGATGTAAAGTTTAATATTTTGCGCAGCGTTGGCCTCTTGGGTACAAGTGGTTTTTTCTTTTTCATTGATACTGATTTGGTTCTTTTATCCCTTTGAAAGCCTTTCTCTCACACTCTAAAATCATATTGAGCTTGAAAAAAGCCCTTTGAATTGCTAATGATCAGTGTCTCCTAATAAACAGAAGACCATTAAAGAACAGATTAGCTGAACTACTCAAACTGATGGTATCTCTTTCTTTTCTCTTTTTAGTTTATAACAAGACTATTTTTCCATTAATTATAATAAACTCACTTTTATAGCTCCCACACGAGCATACGTTAGAAGATATTCATACATTCTGGATAGATTCATATTCCATTCTCACAGCCAAGAGCTTTTCAATCAACACACATGGTATAAATATCAATACTGATTGCTCCAAATTGCTCTTGGATAACGTTTATTGTATTTGCAGAAAAAATAGTCTTGTGATTATTGCTAAAATAAACTAAAACTGTCAGACTCCATTTATTGTAAAAACTTTGAGAGTTCTAAGTTGAAGTAAAATACGAGGGAAAAGAGGAAATACGAATAAAATGTGCGTTGTCTGCCCCTTGCTGGTGAGAGCAGGGAAGTGATACTCACTGAGCTGAGGTTGTTTACACTTCACTTTGCAGCTCTGAAATATCTTGGCATACAGGCCTTGAAAAGTAGAATCTGCACCTTCATCCAAATTCTGCATTCCTATGAATACACTTTGGCTCTCTAATAATAACACACTGATAAAAAATCGTGAGAAATACACAAAGCCTGTTGTATCTTTTTGCACAGAAGTTTCACAAAGGTGGACCAAGTACTTGCTGTCAGTTTTGGAACTTGAAACACGTCCGGAAAAATCAAGATTTTGATTTTCCATCTGTTGCTTCATTTACCCACACTGTTCCAAATGTAACTGTGATGCTGTTTTTTGTCTTCTATGCTTAACCCCCTTAGAAGACATCAGTGAAGAATTATAGAAGTTTAGTACATAGGATTTGGCTCTTCATTTCCTCTAGGTTTTTTTGTGTGTTCTAAAGGATATTAATAATAGATTTCAAAAGTTTAAAGGAGCAAGTGCAGATTTATTTTATGAAGAAGGAATGACAGTATTTATAATTAGTATAAGAGAAAGGAAATCTTTTGCTCTTACGCTTTTTGCAGTAAGTGCATCTTCATTAGAGTTTTTGTTTGGATCAGGCTTAAGCAGGACAGGCTGAAAGTTGTACTTCAAAAGGTTAATTATGCTTTGCTTTGTGTCTTTTTTCATTGTGCTTTGCTTTGTGTCTTGTCTTGTAGCAGCCTGGGAACCTGAAAACTGAATCCCTTTGGATATAACTAAACCAAGGGATGTGCCTGGGTGCTACACCTGACACTTTGCTGATACTGAAGGGCAGTCAGTATGGCCAAGGGTCCAGGCAAGGGTGACCACGTAGTCCAAAGCAGCCCTCATCCAAACTGGGTGTCTTTTGGGACATTGGTACCTACTAGCTCTCTATCAAACACATTCCTGAGGCCCTCCACTACTTTCTGATGTAGATAGGGCCTGCAGAGTTTGGAGAGGGAGGGAAACAAATTGAAATTGTTCACAGCATTGATTTTTTTTCCTCTCACAGTTTTACTAATTTGAAAACAAATTTCCCTTAAATTCCTAATTCAGGAAGGGCTAAGATGGATTGTGTTAGGAGAAGGTAAAATTTCAAATACTTCCTACTTCATTTTGCAAAAAGCTGTCGAGAAGTTGCCTCGGCAAAGTTTAACAAACTCTAATTATGTCAGGAGGAGGTTACCTCACTGGTTAGCACCTGCTTGAATGACTAAGTTTACAGTGAAGAGAGAGTAGGGTGTCCCAAAGGCTGTTCAGGGATTTGTGATGCTCAGCATTTTTATAAAAGCTCTCAAAAGGAATGTGAACAGTTAGTTGACTAAAATTGTGAAGAATGAAGATTTATAAAGGCTAATGTATCTAAAGCTCTCTGTGAAGAGTTGCATCAGGATCACACAAGTAACATTTAAAAGCTAGACAAGCTCAAAGGATGTTCAAAGTTGATATTTGCAGAATAAATGTGCATATAAGACAAATAACCTTAAAGGCAGACAAATGCATGTGGCTGTCCCTGAAGGACAGAAGGGTCTGTGCAGTCATGGTGCTCAGTTCCATGGAACACCAGAAGATTTGCTGGGTGCTTGTCCAGATCAAAACTAATGGCAGAAGAATGGATGAAATAATAGAAAATATAAATTGACCATTCTTCAAAGCTGTGGTGAATCCTGTTTGCAACTTACTAATCTCATCTCAAAACTGATATTGTAGAGAGAAGAGCAATAGAGGAAACAGGTGTGATCTAAAGGCTCCTTCTGGTCCTGGAAGTTAGGAAGGTGTGTTGAGGAAGAGTTATTCATTAAGTGCCATCATTTTTGTACTCTGCCTCCACATCCCCAGGTTCCCATTGTTGGACACAAAGTGCAGAGTTAAGTGAACTTCAGGTCTAACTAAGGGTAGCAATTCTGTACAGTGCTTTAATTTCTGAGAAAATTGTAATTTTGAAGTCCATGTGTATGTATCTACTTTATGATGATAAATGTCTGGATTCTTGGTGATGCAGCACCATTATTCAGGAAAGTGAAATTATAATTACATGAAATTGGGCAAACCAGTCTCTGCTAACAGTGCTGAATTGTGGAAGTGCCCTAATGCACACCAACCGAGTCTTTGTTGGGGGTCGACTGCAGAATTCACTCTAGCAGTCATTAGTTGCTAAATATAGTTGCCTTATTTTAAATGCCTGATTTTGAAAAATATTAGCCTGAAACTTCTGCAGCTGGAAAAAAGATTAAGTTCTCTTTGACAGCCAGAGAGCTAAACAGAACCCGACAGAGCTGTAGCAAGAGTGGAGTGGGAAGGGGTCGTGCTTTGGGAACCCCTCTAAGGAGGTTGCCAGATGTTGGTAAGAATACCTAAATCCTGCCAGATGCTGCTACCACCTAGGGAGAGGGGCTGCTGCATGGCTGGTAGGAAGCAGGAGAAGTGAAGCTCAGAAAGATTGAGAGAGGAGGGGCAGTGTCAGAGGGCAGGTCGGGGATCACACCGAGTGCCAAAATGTCTCATGCTGCTGCTCTGTTCAGGGCTGTTGTTCCTGGTGAAGCTGGCAAGATTCATGCAGGCAATTTCGGTAGCAGCAGGTTTAGGCTTTTCAGGGTTCACTAGAAGTTGATTGCCCAAGCTTAATTCAGATGAATATAAAGGCAGTTTGAGAATTCTGCTGGAGAAAATACCAAGGTGTACCAGTGGAAGCAATTGCTTCACACTCAGTGCACGGGAGGTGTTAGTGGATATAGGGCAAATAATAATCAGATTACATTCATTGTGTATATACAGTTGACCCAGAATTGCTTCCTCTGAAAGCTGACATGCAAATTTAACCTCTGAAAGAAGGTAAACTTCTAGTGAAGTGCAGCAAAACGTGGTTTGTGCCAGCACAGTCTGCCTTACTCTTGAATGGGAAATTCAGAATACTTTATGAGATTCTACATAGCTGGGGGAAAAATTTCTGAAGACGTATCCAATGTTTTAGAGCAAGTAGTTAGTAGGCCAAGATTTTTATGGTGTGTAATATTTCACAGGGCTTTCAAGGTTGGAGGAAATTTGTTTTTGAACACTGAATATTTTAAGGGCACCCTATAGTGCAGGTTCCTTTTTTTCTCTTTTTTTAAACACGTGTTTTGCAGTCCCATCCGGAGCTAGAGGTTTTTTCCATAACATTTGCTGTCCCAGGGCCACTCATGGTGGAAAATGACTTCTTTCATGGAACATTGAGTATTGTAGAGCTGCTCCAGTGCTAGTGGAAAATAAGCTGTGTTTGAGGTCCGAAAAATAGATTAAACTAATTTTAAAATTTTATAGCCACTTAGGTCTATAGTAGAACTTTTTAAGAGGATTTAGATCCATTGCAAGAGTAAGATTTGCATTTTCAAGGTTTTTCTAAGACTAAGAAGGCCTGAGTTCAGGAATGCATCGTTGTTCATGAAGGACAATTACAGCCATCCTGAATTTTAAGTATGTGTTTAATTGCTTTCCCTGACAGGGATGGATTTAGTCTCATGCCCGAGTGATTTCCGGACTTGGAGCTGTAGGATATAATTGATTCTACTACTACCTGGATCCAGTGATAGTTCTCCCATTTGAATCCCTGGGATCTTTACTGCCCTTGGGGATCCTGAGCCTTTGGCAGTTTGGGGGAGTTGGTTCCTTTGGGCTCTTCCTCAGCTGCATCTGCATGGAGATGGGGTAGGAAGGAAACAAAGGTGGCTACAGTCCCTCTCTTCCCTCTTCCTCCTTCCCCTTTTCATACTGTCTGGGGATCAAACCAGGAATTACTCATCTTGAAAGTCTTCTTGCTACATTTCTGTAATGAAAGAAAGGCTCTTGAGGACAGAGTGAAAGTTATTTTTGTTCATTTAAAGTCCCTGTGTAAATCAATGTTTAAGTAAGCAAGAGTCAAGCATCTGCAGTAAAAATTCAATGTTGTGCACAGGACAAAATCCTCTATGAAGTCCTACAAAAATGTCCCAAAGCTTAAGAGTAATTTCACCTCCTTTAAAGGAAGGAAAAAAAAAAAAGAAAGCAACAACTTGGTTTGGGCTTATTTTTGTTTAGTTTCATTTCTACTTGGATAAAAAAACTACTTAAAACTCTTAGGGATTTATTTAGATGAGTTCTAAAGGGTAAAACAGAGATTTTAGGCCTTTACTTGTCTAGGAAAAAAAAAAGCTTTTTTTTTTTGTGGTTTTGATGGTATGCTTGAACTCTGTCCTGCAGTCTCTGTGTAGGAAGATTGGTGCTTTTCACACTGCAACTGTAAGAGCCTTGTCACAAGAGGAATGTGGGAATTGTGTACTTCGCCTGCTCTCTCCCAAGAGCTCATGGATGAGACTCAGCTCAGTGTGCAGTGCTGCATGCCAGTAGGGAAGGGAAATCTTATCTCAGGAGCAGTGAATAAGGAATCTAATTTCTAAAGGAGAAGCTCTGAAAATCTGCTCGATGGAAGCTTTTGCACCTGAAATGTGCTAATGCTGACTGCGTGCTGGGGTTGTGATGGGTTATGAGATGGAGTTTTATGCAAGGTACTGTTAAGTGAAAAGGTAAATGCACACCTAAAAATAGTTTTTCCAAGTGTCCTCTGTCAGTAAGGGTTTCTCCTGGTAGGAATTCCAGAAATGAAAATATAAGCAATAATACTGTCTCTCATGAGACTTACAGCAGAAAAGGATTTTTCACTGGCCATATGAACATACAGATCAAGTGAAGCTGTCCAGAAGAGCTTGAAATGCATGTGCTGCTTTGCCCAAGAATGTGAAGGAGCTGGACTATAGGGATGTCTTTTTCTCCAGCTTTATTTCTTTAATCTGTTCCTAGGGTGTTTGTGAGGCTATCTGATAGCATCATATGATCAGCCTTTTTACCGAGTGGTTTCTCTGCTGTGTCTCTCTGGATGCAGAACTCTGAAAGCTTGATATCACATTTTTACCCTCCAGTTTTGGATTCCCCTTAAAGGCAGGGTGAGAGGCCCCTGATTTCTAGCATAGAGCTGTGTCCTGGCTGCAGAGCGTGCAGAGTCCTTATTGCCTTAATACTCTTAATGGCAATGCATCCAAAACCCTGTGAAAAGGTCACAGAAGGAGCTTGACTGCAAATACCAGTTGTTCTTAAGCAGGTGGTCCAATATTTTCCAGTCTTACTCTCAGATAGTGAATTGGTTTCCATGTAATACAAAGGTTGGAAAAAGAAATGGAACCACCAAATGCAAAATCTTGAAGGGTCCTCCAAGAGGCCAGCTCTGAGGGGCTCAGCACACAGTTCACATAAGAATTATTAATTCCTAGATAAAATTCTTACTTCTCGGTGGTTTGGGGTAAAATACAGTGCAGGAGTGTTGTGATTATTCCCACTGCTGTTTTCAGCTCAAACAGCTCCCCTTTATGGGTGCAGCCTGAGGGTGTCCATGTAACATCAGCTGCTGGAAAACAACAGTGTGTGATGCCTGTGTGTAAAGCATTGATGGTGTTTTTAACTGATTGTTTTCCATGGATTCCCCCCTCACACGCTCTTTATCTCTAAGTGCCAGCACCCCTAAGATGGCTTGGGTGGATTCCTGGTGCATGACAGCTGGACTGGCTGCTGGCCTGTCGTGCAGGGCTCTGTCTGCACTTCTCCTCAGACCCACAATTTATGTTTGTGTGCTTGCATTATTCACTTGAGTAACAGTCTGAGTTACTTGTGTGCGCGGTATTGCTCGCTTGTTTCCCCTGAAGAGAAACGTATACAGCTCTTTGGAGAAAGAAAGAGGAATCATTTGCTATAACTTGAGTTTAAGGTGTGTGACAGATACCCAGTTTTGAACTTAAAATGAGTGGCAAAGCCATTCTGCAGATGTCTTCTGAAAACTGAACTCCAGTTCACATTTTAAAAAGGCTCTACATGTCTCTGAATGAGATACACATAGAAGAATGGAGAAATGGCAGTTTTTTCTGGGATAGCTCTAGGATGTAAACCGTTTGGAAGAAAAATATTTGAATGTAGTTAAATCCTGGGAATGAGCTACATTTCTAAATGCTGTCATGAGAGCAGAGGGAGGACTATCACGAGGTGATATTGGGCTGATGTTTGATAGAGGCTCAGGTTAAAAGTTTAAATTTGAACCATTCCAAACGTCTTTGTATTTCGTGGAATTTGACTTTAAATCTTTTTACTCCAGTCCCATCTCAGCTGTGCTGCTTCTGGCTGCTTTTTGGCTCTGATTGGCCTGCTGGGTTTTGGTGCCAGTGAGGGTAGTCTGGCTGCAAACCTCCAGGCCTTAGAGCAAAACAGCTCAGATCCTCACACCACCTCCTCAGCCCATCTGCAGAGTAAGTATATACGCCTGAACGGCTGTGGAAAGTACACTGTAAAGGAAAAATATGTCTGAGAATGATACACTTTAGCCAGAAATCTGGGTAAAATGGAAAAAAGACCCTTAAAACAAGACCTCATCATAATTCCAGAAGGGTTTTTCAAAGTGGCATAAAGCTTCTTCTAGAAACTTGGAAAACAACCTGGTTTTTGGACCCCTGTGCACTCTGCAGGTCTTGTTTTATGCAGCTTTATTCAGCAAAACACAATTCTATATGACTTTAAAAGCACCGAACAGCTGCTAAATTGTCTAGAATAAAATCTGTGATTATGCAGAGAGTGTTTCTCTCCACTCTCTTTCTAGACAAAATGGTGGGGGGAGCTTTTTCCTTCAGTGAAATAGCAGATTCCAAAAAATATGTCTGGTTCCTATTACAGCAAAGGAAAAACTTGAGGTGTGCATTGGAAGTGCTAAGCCAGTGATTGAAATGTTAAAGTTGTTCCTAAAGGCCATTCCACATCATGAAGACATCATCTGTAAAGTAATACTGCACAATGATCTGTGAGGAGAGGAGCCTGAATTAACATTTGCTATGGCTGGAGCTTCCAAATGCCCCACATTCGGGTCGGCTTCTGTAGCACAACCTGGTTGGGTCAGTGAGCACTCATCAATTTATTTAGCAAGAAAAAGAGTTCAGGTGAAAGATATTTTTTGTCTCTGACTTGTCCCATCCATGCACCTTTGTGGCTGCTCACTGTGCCACATATGCCAACTTACCCAGTGACTTCCCCAGGATTTTGGAACTTGTAAAGAGCATTTCTGCTGCAGCAGCTCCACCAGAGCACAAGCAATGAGGTGTCTGATTTGCCAACTTGCAAAATACCTTTTTAAAGGCAAGTGTTTGAGGAAAATAAAACAGTAGAAGTCTTCCCACTGGTAGTGTGCCAGTGGAAAAATAATTTTCATTTAAGTGTTCAAAGTAATGTATTGATTAAAATTTAAAATGACAAGTTATCTGCAAGAGCTGAGGCTCTCAGCATTCAAGGACTGATGATAGACCTTTGCCTTCTGTACCACAGTAACTGAGATTGCTTAAAAGAGAGCCCCTCTTTTCATTATTAGTAGCTCTTTCTGTTCCCTTCCCTTCACACTCTGTCATTACAAGCTGTACAGATGACATCTGCAACTTGGAGCAATTGTCACAAGTGTTTTGGCATAGATTTGCCACATGTATTTTCTAATCTGTTTTTTTCTTCAAGAGAAATGTTGTTGCCCCAATTTTTTTTTTCTGTATTTTTGATAAAAAAAATGTATCTTCCTTCCTCCCTTCTGTCCTTCCTTCCTTGTGGGAGGCAGGTTGAATGAAAAGGTACTGTGCAGATCTTTACAGCAACCGGTCCTGACTGGGCTTAGTGATCTCACATCTTTCAGCAGTGAGGCACGTGAGCACATTGCTTTTGTAGGACTGGTAGCAGTCTGTAAAGCTGTCTTTGAGCTTGGCTTAACCTTGAATCTTTATTCTTAGTGGCATGCTGAATCACTAATAAGGCTCACAACTGAGAGTTTTCCTTGTGAGTGTGAAAACTTCTTATTTTACTTCAATGTTGTAACTTTGGTTTTCACTCTCTGCGAAATGACAACGGAACTCGGGATTCTTGGATGCTGTGGTAGCAGTTAGCAATATAAACCCTATGGCTTATCTCTCACAACAAATGTTTTAAATATTTTCATTTTAAAGGTGCTCCCAAACCAAATGTAACATGGTTGAAGAAGAAAGGTATTTTACAAATCAATTCTTTCTTGGTTTCGAATGGCTCTTTATTTCTGAGGAACGTTTCCTATGGAGATGCAGGAACATACACTTGCAGAGCAACTAATGCTCTTGGAAAAGCTGAAGCTGCATCTGTTCTCCACATAACTGGTAAGTGCTAAATGAGAATTCCTTACTGATAACAACAGTCAGCCACTTTATAATCAAAGTTTAACAATAAAATAGTTGGGGGCATATTTAACACTTTATTAGAAATTTGGAATTTTTGATTGCATCTGACTCCCTGGGATCTGTTCTCTATTTTGTGTTTCCTGTAATGTGGATCTATGTACAGATGGTTTGACTTGTGACTTCAAGGTTGTTCCATCTTCTCGCTTCCAGGCAACAAATAATCAGCCCTTAAACCAGCTGACACATTAGGAACTAAATCCACTGTCATGTTACATTGTGCCCAGTGCTTCTAACTGGAGACACATGGCAGGCTTGAGTATTCAGAAAATGTTCAGGGAAATGCAGGAAAATGAAAGAAAAGACTGGGTTTTTTTGAGGGTTTTTTTGGTTTTTTGTTTGGTTTTTTGTTGTTTTTTGTTTGTTTGGTTTTTTTGGTTTTTTTTTTAAATTATAGAGGCCAATAAAATGTAGGGAATTGGAGAAAAAAATTCTGATAATGAACTGCTAACTCTCAGAATAGAAAATGTAAAGAAAATACTCCATGTAAATACCTCTGCTGTACGTAGGTTAATAATGCAATTCAGTATAATACAATCATGCCTTGCAAATCACCACAGTCAATGGATCATTTGGCTCTAGAGATGAGCTTTGTCACCACTTTGCTGTGCAAAGTACAGCACAGCTCCCTGTGACCACTCCTGCTGCAAAGATCCCTTTCTGGGGCATGCACCTGGGACAGGTTGTGGATGTTTGGGTCTGTTGGCCGAGGAGGATGTTCCAAAGGCATAAGAGGAGTCTCTGTGTGAGGATGAGTGAAGGTGCCTTCCTGGTTTCAGTTTTCCTGGACTACATCAAAACTTGGGATGTTCCAGAGAGGAGTATTATTATCATGCCATGACTGGAAGATTGCTCACAAGAGTCTGAATTTTGTTTCTCTTCCTGGTCATGTGACATTAGTTTAAATAAATCTGGAGTGGATAGGAGAGGGCCGAATTCTCCAAGTATTTTGGCTGTGCAAGACTGCAGTGAAATGAGAGGACTTCTGCTGTCAGGACTTGCAGATTGCACTGGCTCAGTGTTGTCCGAAACATCCCCTCAATGTTTTGGCTTGGCTGCAGCATTTTCTGCCTGACCAGGGACAGTCCAGCAGTCGCACAAAGTCTGTGCAGCCCTTCCAATAAAACTTCCTAAGGGCTGACAAGGCGACCAGTCCTTTGCCTGTGGAACTGGCCTCACTGTGGTTTTGTGGAGACTTTTTTTGTGCCGGTTTTTACAGACAGGCAGGAGACTTTGCACAGAAATGGACACTGAAGGAAAAATGTTGAGCCAATGTAAAATGACCCAGAGAAGCCAGAATATAGCAAAAGACTCAAATCCTTCTGGAGGGAGGGTCATAGATGTTATGTACATTCATTAAAACAGAAATGTTGACTAAGTGGTAAGAACTGTGTGTTACTGACAGATTGCCCACATTTCTGGCAGTTGTTCTGCCAGCATGTGATAAAAAGGAGGAGTTGCTATAGTGATGGGCATTTGACTCTGCATTCATTATGCTATCTCTATGCATAATGAGATTTTAAAAGATGTTCTTCTTTTTTCTATTGTAACACTTTGTCATAATTCCATCTAATGGAGCAGAGGAATTGGCCAGATTCCACTGGGAGAATTATTTTTCTTACAACTTCTGTATGCAATGAAATAATAAATAACATTGTCATGAAAAACCAGAAATGCATTCTATAAATCTTGTTTTTACACTAAGTGTTACAGGCCTGTTTTTCTAATGAATTCAATAAATTTGATTAATTCAGAAACTTGCATAAACATAAATAATTTCTGTTTCCCTGTACACATACCTGAAGTTTATTTATTAGACAGATAATTTGCATAAATGGAGTTGATCCTACAGAATTCCAAACTGCTGCTATCCTTCTGCTTCATAACTAGCATGCTGGATATTTTGATATGAAATGGTTTTTGGCATCATGATTTAATTCTTACTCAGAAGAGATGTTATGTGTTGTGTTACAGAACAAAGACTTACAGAGAATAACACTCAATTGTTGAGGGGAAGCAGAAGAAAGCGTGTCCTGATGGCATCTGGGATTGGAACCAATGTCAGTGTGGTACCTGGAGATCCACTAAGAATAGGTGTGTTGTCTTTTCTGCTTTTTCATGAATATTATTTATTTATTTTATTAAAATGGAGGGTGCCCCATGGAAAAAGTGAGTGCGATTTCCAAGAGTCCAGGTTTGGTGACCACCCGGATTTCTTAACTCTGGCTCAGCTCTCAGTTCCCAGCACAGAGGAAGCCTTAGATTAAGACACACAATCTTTTTTTTTTTTTATTCAACTTTTCAAAAAAGATTTTAAAATAGCTTCCCTTAAGACATTGTGAGGTGACTCACCCTGACACTAAAGCCATGTAATTACTCTTTGAGCTTCACTTGGAAAAATGGAAGGGATTCAGCTGAGCTCTAGAATGTTTGGGGTTTTTTCCAGTCTAAATGAATGCCTCCTTTTCCATCGCTGGTTGTGCCTGTGGAGTGAAAATGCTGCAATTTCATTTCATGTTTTTAGGACTCTTTTCCCAAACAGATAGAAATTCTTTAATTACAGACCTATTTGCGTATTGTAGAGTCTGGGATGAAATCTTCATTCCATTTAAATAATTGTTCTCCCCTTCCACTTTGTTCCTATGGAAGTTAAGTTTATAAGAACTTACTGAAAGGGAAATTTTGAAGTAGTGTGGTAAGTACACATCAGCTTACAGAGCTCATACCCCTCGAGGGCCAGCCAGGATTTTGGGCCATAGCTTGGGCTTCATTGAATTTACGCATGTTCTTGTTTTTATTTAGAATGGTAATGTCCTTTATGTAGAATCACACACTCTTGTTCACAAACATTTCAACATGTTGAGAAAAACCTGCTAAATTGCTGTTGATTTTCAGGTTGCCCGGTGCTGCCCAGTTACAGAAATACAGTCCAGTGGCTCTTTGGAGAGAGTCCAATTGAGGAAGTTCAGACCTTGGAATACCGAACCCTGGTTGGGGGTCGTATCCTAGAGGTGAACACCAACTCTGGTCAATTTGCTGGACAATTCCAATGCCGGGCTTCAGCGAGTGCAAAACTAATGTCAGTTTGGGTAAATGTCAAGAAGGAAGGTTTGTTGAAAATTATACGACAAATTCTTGAATTTTAAAATATCTTCTTCTGTAAAGACTTTCCTGATAACTAACCTGCTTTTCTGTGTTAAAAGTAATTCAGAAATATATGTTCAGCTTCACTTATGGTAATGGTCTTATTTAAGTCAGTAGACAATGTCCATGCTCAGAGGTGGATTTGGGAATTAGTGTGTATCCAAATATCATGTCAGGGTTCTGATTTCTTCCCTGTGTATCTGGGAAGCTGAGAATGTGTCTTTCTGCTTAAACAGCTTTTAATCAGACAGATTTTATCAGCTTTCCTTTCAACAAACTTCTCTCTGGTAACCCACCAAACTGAAACAAAACTGACTTTGAGGTCATCTTTGGAAATACCTTCATTATAATAAAAATAATTTTAATATCATTGTCATATTCCAGCACTGTTACAATTCATATGTAAGTGATCTTACTGCAGACACCCTTAATCACATCAGTGTACTAGAGCACACTGCACACTCATGGATTTCTGTGTGAAATTCTCAAGAACATCTTGTAAGGTCCCCCAGTGTAATGCACTTGCACAAAACCACATTTCTATCACTAGGTTATTAAATGTGCAACTGAATTTCAAAATTTGAAAAGAACCTTACATATGCACCAGCAGGGCAATCAGCTGTATCTGCAAACATTTTACCAAGTTTTAAATGTTTTAAGTGTTTAGAAAATAATTATGTTCTCTTTTTTAAAGCCCAATTATAATTAGGAACTCAGATTTAAAAGCAAGCATCTGTTGACACTGTAAGCTTTTCTGTATGTTTTAACTCTTCACCTATCAGTTTGATTTGGCTTATGACTGATGTGCAAGGGACTCAAGCAGTAGGACCAGATCCCCTGTGCTGTGTGTGGGGGTGTTCTCAGTGACTGTTCATGGGGTGAGGATGGTTCTGGTGTGCCTGGGGTTATGGAGGAAGTGACATTGGCAAAGGAACCTTACTGAGACATATCTACGATCAAAACATTTGTTTTTAAGATCAAATGTAAATCAGAAAATATCCTAACAGAATTTTTCAAAAACTAGGTCCAGCCCTTGCTCCTAATCTAGATCTCATTGCAAGTTAGAGTTTCTGGACAGGTCTGTCCAGCTATGGAACTGTCCACCTGCAGTCTTCAGCTGCACTCCCTTTTGGTTGCCCAATCCCTTCTCCAGGTTTGGGCAGTATTTTGGGGCGATTCAATTTTCTACTTCTGAGCTGTAACTCTGATTGACGCTTAGGTAAATGTTTCATCACTGCCATACCCATGCATTTGTGAGGTTGTAAAACCTCCCTTGGTGGTTTTTGCACAGTAGGCATTTTGAGGGCACTTCTGAGCAGTGTCATCCTAGTTAAACAAACAATACAGTCTCTCCATCATAGCTGCAGTCAGTAAATTTAACTGTTTCTACTTTGAAAAAGGCCCTTTTGTATTATTTTAAGAAATCCAGAAGTAATAAGGAAACATTGAAAAACAATAAGTTAAAGAATTCATTATGTGCTGCAAGAGTGAGCCTGTGGACACAGCTGGTAGCTATCAATTATTCTTGGTTATTATAGAAAAACCTGACTCCTTCTGTGATCACATAAAAATCTGTCAACATTGCATAGTACTTCATCTTTTACCAAGTGTCAAAAAAAAATTGTGGAGGAAGGGGTAAGTGTGGAATTTTGACTAAATATAAAGGTAGCAATTGTTAGAGGTGATCGGTTTTTAATAGAAAATGCTCTTTAAAACAAATTCCCTTTTCATCTTGCCAGATGCCTCAGTGGCAAATTATTTTTACATTAAATACTTCTCTGTAGTTTAGTACAGGATTTTCTTAAATCCTGAAATTATGTGAGGTGTCTGGAGTAAGATGAGTTTTCTTCAGAACAAACTTGCTGTAGAACAGCAGGAAACCCAGAGAGCCTGATTTACAATTTCCTCTTTTTAATGCTCATTGTATAAAAATGTTATGAAAGTTTTAAAGGAAGCTCATCAGTTCCTACTGTGAGACAGGTTCTGCCCTTCATGTGCTGATCTCATTTGCCTTCTAGAGGGCTTCATGCTCATAGGCAAGGGCTGAACTTGAGGGGAAGCTGAGTAGAATTAAATTCTACTTTGGCTCATGGTCCCTTTTCACAATGCTGAAATATTTGCTTTTCTACTGAGGATGTGGTATCTCTCCAGCCTACAGAGCGTGCTGCCAAATCAATCAAAATGTGACACAGTTACAATGTACAGTGCCTCTCTCACACTGCTTCCAATTGTGTTTCCTAGATTACACCTGGGAATATGCTGAGTGGAGTCCTTGCTCTGCTGCCTGTGGGCATTCAGGAACCCGCTCCAGGAGCCTGCAGTGCATGAACACAGAGAAACAGAAAGTAAATGAGTCACACTGCAGAGAGCTGCAAAAGCCAGTGATTGTTTACCAGCCATGCAACAGAGAGGACTGCCCTGCCAGGTAAACTCCCTTCTGTTCTATTTCCATGTGCTCTTTGTGTACTACAATGCACTCACCACCTCCTGAAATGGTTTCTGTTTATGCTCTGAGTGTGAAATGTGGGATTTATTTCATCATGAACCCTAAAGCATGAGAGACGTGGAAATGGATCACAAACAAGTAGGGAAACACTTGATTCAGCTGAATAAATAAGACCTGAGCGTGTCTCCATGCTGCTGCTGCTGCAGCAAGTGTCGCTGCTACCACACCACACCTCAAAAGCTAAGCTGGAGGTCTCTCTGAGACACTGGGATGTGTATTTTTGTGGAACCTGTGCCACCCTAGAGGGAAAACTTGTTGTGTTTAGAGTGGCCAAGATAACTCTGTTCACCTGCTCTCTGTGCCAGCTGAGCTCTGAGTAAGATGTTTTCTGTGAAATGCTTCGTTTTTCTCTAATGCCCCTCACCACAGTGCTCCTTGTATGTCCTTTCCTGCCAATTTCTCACTGGTTCAACTGGGGATCATGGGGCTGAAAATATTTACATCACAGACAGGTATATCACAGCATCTGATTCCTAAGGCCAAAACCATACCTCTAGGCTATATGAGTTGCACTGAGCATTCCAGCTCAACAGGGTGTTTCTCCAGGTTTTCAATAGGAAACCCCACAGGATCCTCAAAACAAATGCTTTTTGTTGCTGTAAAGAATTGGCCATCACTATCAGCAAAAATCTGTGAGGGATACGCACGCTTTGGAGTTGTCCCTCACTGGAAAATGTTGGGAGGGAAGTGTTAAGACCTTAGCTGACATTGTGGGAGTTCATCTTGCCAGTATGTTCTAAATTCTGTTCTAAATGCAGAAAACATAGCAACAGATATGTATCAGGAGAAGCTGTTTATATTTCATTATTAGCAGCCAAAAACCAGATCATCTTAAATTGTGAGACTGAACTCCAGCCAGCTCAGAGAAAGCAAACATTTTGCCAGTAGAAAAAAACTGAAATCAAACTAATACTTTGAAACATAGCTTCAGTTGCAGGTTTCCCTCTTAAGCTCCAGCCATTTGGAGCAGATGACAGGAGGCTACAAGAGGTCCTGGGGCTCCTCTGAACAAGGTCATGCCTTTCAGTGGATTGCAGGGCATGACCAAGTAATCTGATTAGCACTGGTCCTGGAGTATTCACAACATAAACAAATCAGTTACTTCACATGGCTAAAGAGAATGGGAACTGAATTGTCTTTTTAAATGCTTAGATTTGTTCTGCTTTTAATTTGGCTTTATGTAATTGCCAATGGAAGGCAGTTGTGTGTATACGAATGTAATTAACTCTGCCTTGAGCTATACATGTGTGCTAACATATAAATTGTTTTCATTTTATGAAATATTCCATGCTTTTTATACCGGAAGAGCATCCCAGATGCCTGGAAAATATCCCTGTTCTTGGTGCCTCTAACTTCTCTCCTTCCCAGTGATTGCTGACCTGGGAGGGAAGTGCAAAATGTCCAGACTTCCCTTCTCATTTTCCCCCTTATGGATTTCTGCACAACTTTCTCATCTCAAGGCATCTCTTTAGAAAGCATCCATAGAATTATAAAGGCTTTAGAGATACCGTCAGTGGCACGGGCCCTTAATTATTCAAAGTGTTTTGCATGTGTTTAATCACTTCTCTCCATCACAGTGGAGAGGTACAGTTAAGCAAATATAAGGGCTTGAGTATGTACTTAACTTGGGCTTTTCTGTGCATGCACTGCACCAAATGTTTGCAAAAGTACTTGAGCTTTAAAAGGGAGAAAAAGACAAGAGTGTAGACTGTAAAAGATTAATCTACCTTGAATGGATATAAGCTGTTTGACTGTAAGAAAATGAAATAATTGCTGAAGAAAATAGAATTTTTTTTCCTGTTATCACTGTTGTGGTATGCATAAAGTGCATTCTATATTTCTAGCCTAGATTTATGCAAAGAGCGAGTCGTTGATTGTATTACCACCTGCTACCTCCTCAGTATTGTTCCTAGCTGCCAAGACAGACTATATATTTGCAACTTCTAACCAATAAATAACATATTCTGCTTGAGCTGTTATCCAGTGAGATCTCAATGTAATAAATTTGGATGAGTTATGGCAGCTGTCACTTTAGTACCAACTAAATTGGTACCATCCATTTAATAAGTAATGGAAAAGTACACTGTCCTTCCTCCTGGAATGTCACATCCAGCAGGGTCTGTAGGGCTCACCTAGTAACAGCTTCTGGCAACAAGCAGTGTAACCTCTGTTAACAAATATGCTGTCATCGGTTAACTATGTTTAGAAGACATTGGTCAAGTGAAAAAGCTGATTCTAACTGTTCTCACACCTAAAACTTGCAAGGACAGGTTCTTTTGCATTTTCTTTGCAAACAATTGCTGCCAGTTACCAGCAGGGCTGCAATAATTGCTGTAAATTTGTCTGTGCATGTTGTAGGTGGGTAGCTGGCCCGTGGTCTGAGTGCTCCGCATCGTGTGGCAGCGGATTTCGCCATCGGCAGCTGTGGTGCCACCAGGCCAAGGCCAACGGCAGCGTCCTGGCCCTGCCGCCCGGCGGCTGCACACAGCGGGACCGGCCCGTGGGGAGGAAACCCTGCACGGGACCCTCCTGTCCAGCGGGGCCAGCACAGACACAAGCACAGGTCAGTTACAGCCTTCGTCTGGAGTCTCCTGAGATCATAAACGTGGGACAGTGCCATCGTGCCGCTGGCTGGACATCTGTCCTCTTGCACAAGGGAGGAGCTCTGTGGCTGTAATTACCTTTCAGACCAATCAATTAGAAATCCTGTTTTGTAGGGTTTTTTTTTCATTTTATGCTCTCTGAGCAACTTTTGTTTGTTGAAAACAGGACCTGAAACCAGAGTATTAGCTTCAGTGTATTTTATGAGCAAAGCCATTACGATGTATTCCATTTTCCAAGCTAGCTTATTGCTTTTATTGCAGCCATATTAGTACACAGTTTACATAGCTGTACTTGTGAAGTTCTCAAAAAAGACACATGAATGTGCTTCAACAGCAGTTGCCAGTGTTTAATGCACAGAACTCTGTTTTCCTTTATTTTCTGTTTCTTCCTTCACACAGTAAACTTGTGTTCTTCTTGATATGATTTGTATAGTTATTAACACAGTATTTACTGTTCAGTGTGCAAAGTAATCAATTAGAATTGCTGTTCCTGCATTCCCAATACAGGTTTTAGCAAGCCAAGTTTGTAATAGTCAGAGCTGCAGAAAGAATGTTGTAGCAGTAGGGATGTGGCACGATCAGAGTAGACAATGGATTTAGCTTTAGGAACAGGCAGGATAGTCAGTGTCTCAGTAAAATTACACACAGAGAAACAACAATATGTAGGCCTTATCCAAACCAAGGTGTGACAGGGCTGAAGAAGGCGGCAAGATGCAAAAATTATGGCTGGGCTGTGTAGCTGGGTAACTGCCTAGGAGGGTAATTCTGTTGTTACTAACTCGGCTGTTTCTTTTTCTCTCCCCTCACCCTTGTCTCTCAATTTTCAGTGTTCTGGTCGCTGTGTAGGCCGCCCTGCAGGTTCACAGCACCGTCAGTTTATATGTCAGCTTCGGAATGGATCTTGGGTGCCAAACTCCTCTTGTGATGAAAGAAAGAGGTAAACAGTTTGAAGAAGTTACAAGTTAGATCCTTTCGATGATCAAATTGAAGGTACAGGATCGTCACTGCAGTACAAGTAGGCAAATTCTTTAGTGTCAAACAAAGGAAAGGAGGTAGAGACAGTCATCCCTTTGTGGATACTGGATGAATTTAGGAACCCAATAGAGGTTATGCCTGAAGAACTCAGAGCATCCAGTATGCAGTGTTTCAGGGTCAGCTCAATTTTCCTAAAGATAAAATACCTTTTCTATTCCAGGGCTGAGAAACTCATTTAAAGAAACTCATTTTCTCATGAGTGAGAAGGCATGATGAGTGAGCACAAAATTAAATACAGGGAATTCAAATACAAGAAAAAAAAAAGGAACAGGTTACCCAGAAAGTTGTGGAGTCTCCATGTCTGGAGATACTCAAAACACAGAGACAACCTTGAGCAACTTGGTCTAGTTGGCAGTGCTATGAGCAGGGGCGCGGGGGCTGATCTGTTCTGTCGTTCTGTGAATAAGGGTTTAGCGCAAAAGCAAACATTTAACTGCCACTTATTTCCCTCCACAGCCCTCCTGTCAGAAGGAACTGTTCTTCAGAGGGGTGTGACGTGTACTGGCGGACAGGCCCCTGGAGGCCCTGCAGTGTGGGCTGTGGGAGTGGGTTCCAGTCCAGACGAGTGTCCTGCGTACACAGGCAGAGCAGCAAACCCGTGGCTGAGCAGTTCTGCGGAGGGAGGAAGAGACCAGCAACCTGGCAACACTGCAATGTCACATCCTGTGGCAGTATGTAAATGTTTATTTAAATATGAGCATAGTAATAGTTTGTAGCAGTTATATTAGAAGGTGACTCACAGTTGTACACTATTGATTCTACAAGCATTTGATTGTGCATCAAAGGTAAAACTATCCTCTCCAAGGAGCACTTCGTAATCCTGGGGTTTCTTTTCTCTAAGTAGGCCAGTTTGATATTAAAGCCTCAAAAGCACTTTTAGAAACAGGATATTCAGGAAGTTTTTTGCAAACTTCCCTACATGACTGTGCCAGTTGTGACTCAGAAGTCTCTGAGCGAGCTGTTAATGCCTCCAAGATGGGATAGTGTTCTGAAACAGACAATGAGTAAATGGATGCAGTGAGATCACACCTCTTGCTTGTGACCTTGTTTAGCTTTGAATTCACTGCTGCCAGAAATGCACACTAAATTAACTACAAAGCTAGCAGGAACCCATCAGTTGTTTACAATTACTATGGCAAGTTCTGCTATTTCTCTTTTGCTCGTTATAAAGCCTTGTAATGTTTAAATATATTTTTCAGAAGGCGAATGCAAGGATACAACTCACTACTGTACATTTGTAAAGCAACTAAAGTTATGCTTGATAGACACCTACAAACAGAGATGTTGTCAATCATGTCAAGAAATGTAAGTCCTCTTTGGCAAGTTCATGATGCTGCAGTGAAGAGATGAGAAGAGAGGTTCATTAAACTAACCTGCTCCAAGTATATCCTTGTAAATGGAACATTAGTTGTTACAGTTAAATGGCAACATGGGGCTAGTGAAACCACAGCGTTGTGGATTGATGTGCTGGATAAGGTATTGTTTCTGGGAGCTTTCCTTTTTCATTCTTTGCAATGGAACTTTTAATGTTTTAAACATGTCCAGATTAGCAAGATAATATCATGGTATATCATCTACAAAATTTTCCAGGCCATCATTTTATAATTTTATCAGGGAAAAAAAAGCATTACCTAAAAGCAGCAAATAGTGCTTACTGTCCTTAATTTATGAGGAAAAGGCACAAAAATAATTTAAAAAATTTTTGAAATGCAGCAACTATTGACTCCCAGGTTTTGGTTTAGGTTTTTTCATCATATCTAACACAGTTTTTAAATTTATAGAAGCTGTGGCTTGTAGCTGTAAAATTTTGGCAGCAGCTTCATTTTCATAAACAGCTTGAGCTTAAGGGTTGATCTCACAGGATATTCTTTACAGATACTAGCTCTCAGATGGATACACAGAAGTACATTGAATTTTTCCTGCTTGTATTTATGTGTATGCAGTAAGACACTATAGATCCCAGTACAATTTTCAAAGCAGCAATTGATCTCTTTTGAATAAATGAGGTGTTATTTTTTATTGTTTCTATTCTAATTCCAGTCTCTGAAGTAAAATCAAAGTTCTGGCATGGTTATACTTTTGTACTGAAATTAAATTTGACAGAAGCTTCCTTGTCAGAGCTGTGAACGAACATTTGTGAGCACTGTTCTCTTGCACATCAAGCCAAATGAGGAGTCAGTCACTGGCCAAAATGGCTGTCAGATTTCTTCTCTTGAATAATCATTCTATTTTTCTCCATTAATGGGGGAAAATGTCCAAGGAAGAATTATTAATTGTGAAGATAGACAAGTGCAAGAAATCTATTTTGAGCATTTTCCTATCAAGATGATTTCTTCATCACGACCATTAACCATCTGAGTCGTTTGCAAGTTGATAAATTCTTATCATGATATTCCTGGGTAAATTATCTACCAGACTGCAGATTGTCTGACTAGGGCTTTAAGCAGAGAGGACCCCACAGGAGGCAGAAAATAGATGTTTTTTTTCTTTTGTAGTTTCCAAACTACTGCTCATATTGGAGGCCTGAATGCTTGCTTTGACTTGGCTCTTGTGTTCCATCTCTGACCTGTGTGAATGGCAGAGGGCTGGGGGTGCTGGGGGGCAGCTCAGACACAGCTCTCCTGCACAGAGGGTTTGCATCACTGAGAATTAGGGTAGCACTACTGTATAGAAAATGTTTAGGGTGGACCATCGTGTCCAAGGCTGACTGCAAGGAGAGGATATTCCTGATCATTACCTTTTTAATCAGCAATGGGTCTTGATTGTTTAAGCAGTTTTTTAAATTAAACATTTGTAAGATACTTTTGTAGATATTTATTGTCTGATTTAAAAGTGCAATATTTTTTTTTTGTACAGTGTTTAATAAAGATTTTTGGACATATATTTTTTCTTATTACCAAAATTTCTTATTCACGTTTTCCCTTTATATTTAAAGTTTTCAAATGTTAAGACATAGCATTTTTTGTTGTGTTAACTTTGGTTCAGTATGCATGCTATACAGAAGCAGTGCTGTAAATGTTTGTGACTGCAATTGGCATGACACTCCTCTATAGATTATTTTATTGCTTCTCCAGTAACTGAAGATTTTAGCTCTCTTGAACGTAGTTTTGATATTTCTGAAATAAAGTATAGTTTGATTATTCAACACTGTGATTACCCAGAGATTGTTTATTACTGTGATTTGCATGGTAACCGTGCTTTCTTTCCTCGTTGTTTTTTTCAACATACCTTGTCCATAATTCTGGGATTTTTTTCAAAGCCTCAGATTAGTTCTCATTTTTAATAGTATATCAGACATCCTGTCAGCTTCACTGCAGTCTACTTTGCACTAGTATTAAGAGAAAACACAGATGTAACCTGACTGAAAAAGTGGGAAGATAATTTGCCAAAATCCAAGTAAATCAGCTCTGATTCACTGAAATCTAGAGTCAGGATTCTGTAAAAGGTGGAATAAAATTGCATTTCTTTGCTGGGCCTGCACCAAGCAGAATTCATTCAGATCTGACAGAACAGGTCCATGTTTTATATTTACTGAGTGATGGGAATAGCTCCATGAGAAAGACATTGTTTCAGAATATCCAACGTGTAAATAGTCTTTAGAAAGAAGAGTCTAAGAAATCGTATGAACAATAAAAGCCTTAAAAATTTTTATTAAATAGAAAATGTCTAGCAATGGAATGGTGGTGTTTCAGAGTTATCCTAGATGGCAATATTGGCAAAGGTTTAATTTTCCCTTTGCATTCCTTTTGTGCAGTCTTTAAAAAAAGCGAGGGCTCTGTACAGCAGTGCTGTGGAGCCTGCTGCTGGACGGCTGAGTGCACAGAAAGCACTCTTAGAATAGCAACTGAATCCATGAATAACTTTTCTGCTTTTACATCTTGGTTTAGCATGACATCATAAAATGCTTTTTTAACAGCTGTTATTTTGCAAAAATATTAGTTTTCCAGCTGCCTCTTCATTTGGTCTGCATTTCAGTAATTTGTTGCTTATGAGAAAGGTGACGTCAGGTATTGAATAGTGTCTGAAGGTTTATAATATCATTTGATGCTTTTCCTGGAAGTACAATCAGTGTGTTGGGGCTTTTTCAATTGTGAAGTAATAAAGGCTTCTCTCTTTCACTGTTAAACTTAGGGGAAAACATTAAGGACAAAATGAAAGGGAATATGCCCCTCCACCCTAAAAAAGTCTTCAACCACATCTGCAGAGGAACTGTTAAATGTATCTGAATATGCCCTCCACTTCCCTTCCTCTCAGACTGTTTGTACCGTGCTGGTAGGTGGCAGCAAATGACTTTCCATAACTTAAGGGAGGGAAGTGACTTCAGAACTGCAGAAACAGCTGTGAAAATTTAAAAAAGCATCTGGGCTCACTCACACACCCAGCAGAAGAGCCACTTTGAGCAGAACATGCAGGTACACATACCTTCATGGATTCAGATTGCATTTCTCCCTCCCTAGAAGGGAGAGCTGGGGGGCATTGGGAGGTCTGTAAGCTGCTCCAGAGGTACCAGGATGGTGTATAGGATATGGACCTGGGTAGGTGTGACTGTGCCAAGTTTTGACTTTGTTTCCTCAGTTGTGGCATGACAGAGAATGACTCAAAAGGGTGCTTGTCTTTTTTCTTCTGTGGTACAGAAAGATGACAATCAGTTGGACTCTTTCCTGTCCTACTTTTAGGATCTCACAGGTTTACATTGGCCTTGTTCATTCACAATCTGAGGGAGGTGAATAATTTTCAGACAGAAAAGTAAAACTGATTTGGCATTTCATTAACAAAGTGATACAAAAACACAGTACTAAGATAAAAGTTTGTAGAAGTGGCTGATGCTCTAATAATGTCTGGATCCCTCTCATGCAATGCTTTTTTTTTGGATGATTTGCTCAGTTCAGCTTTCTTGCTTTCATATGACCAAGTTCCTGCTTTAAAAATGTTCCCATCATTGATAAGTGACTTTGTTTATGAAGTACAGCCACATGATGCTGCAGAACCCAAATACTGTTCTACACCAATGGGTACAAGATATGCAATACTGAGAAAAAACAAAACTGAAATTGATTCATCTGGATTTCTCACAGTCAGCTAAAGATACATAGAGAAAATACAAAATATTTCATACAGATGCATAACAATTTCATATAAAATTTCTGTAAAAACTTTGGTTTCTGTGTATTTGGAACAAGCAATTCTTTGAAGAACAGACAGACTGAAGCCAGGCTGCCTACAGATTTCTGTATCTCAGATGGTATTTCTTTTTTTTACCTGAGTTTATTTTCTCTTATCTCTACTTACACCTGTGTAGTTTTCTGCCCTTTTTGCCTTCAGACTGCCTCAGCAGTGAACTCTGGCAGTGATAACTGCCTGTTAAAGTTTAAAAATCAGATAGCAGGATCAAACTACAGTGGATGTTAACTTTTTGAGCCTGGTTCTCTCAGCTTCCCCACCATCTACCCTAGAAACTAAAAAAAAAACCCCCAAAAACTATGCAATCTCATGATGAGATTCGTTTGAATTTGCACACTGGGTTTAAAAATGATTCAGCTGGGAAGGACACATGCACTTAGTGTGTCAGTGTGTCTAAAGTGCATCAGTTTTGTTTCCTTTGGAAGTAAGGCTGAAAGAGCACAATCAAGGAAATTAGGAAACAGTCTAATGACCTGCATTTGGTGGTTGAGTGGTTTCAGATATGTGTACAGAAAAAGAGTGAGGTTACAACTTGTTAGCTGCACCCAGAAATTACAGTGGGACATTTATACTCACTTCAGAACTGAATGAAGTTAAAGTAGTGACGACTAAAGCTAAAACCAGGTTTTTAGAAATGCCTAGGTGTCATGGCACACTATCTTGTGATTTGAGCAGTAAAATATAAAAAAAGAACTCTTACAGATTACTGAGATTATTGCTGATTTCTTAGATTATTATAAATAGCATTATTTGCTTACTGTGTAAACTATTTTATCATCACAAGACGCTTGCAATTTCACAAATACAGTCATTTCATTGCAGAAAATCTCAAAGAATTAAATGCATGATAAATACAGTTGAGATGGAGCGTGATGAAATCTGAGGAGTCAAGGAAACTAGAATGCACAATCAGAAAAAGGACAGATGCCATGGAGGGAGTAGTGTTCCTTCAGCATTTGGCAAATCTTTATTAGTCTTGTAACAAACTTTGGTTTGGCTTTGGTTTTCTTCAAACTTCTAAAAGCAAAATTTGCAGTATTTAATTTGCTTTCAGTGTTATTTCAAGAAAAAATGAACAAGTTGGTTTCCAATTATTTTACCAAGGTGCTTGAAATATTGCCCATAAGTATTATGACACACCAGCAACTTCTGTTGGAATAGGATTACAACTTGACCCAGAGTGGTCTGGAGAGAGCTGGCGGTAGAATTTGTGACCCTGAGAATCTGTGTTTACATAGACATAACCCAGAGCAGCTGGGTGATGGCCTGGGCAGACCTCTTGCTTCTTTGGAGTATATTCAGTGCGATACAAAGTTTCGTCTTTAAAAGGAACTCTGGTACCTACCGTGTGTACAGGTCTGAAACTTGGAGGTGGGTTGGCCTGATGTGGTATGTAATGAGACCTGAATGTAGTTAAATTAGAAAATCTTCCTGTGGGTTTTTGAATTTCCTGTTCTTTCTTAATGATCCCTCGCCGACAGATGCTCCAGGGTTGATAGTCTTCTTTTGTAGTAGTCTTCCCCTGAAAAGGGGCAGTGCTTCTTCTTCCAGGAGCTGGTCTTATGGGGGCTACAGGAGCAACCTTGTGTGAGATGTAATCAAGACGGTTTGTGGAGTTGAGGTCCATCGTGTCTGTGGGTGGGACGTACTCTCTTGGCTTGTGGAACTCAGGTGCGGTGACCAGCCACGGCTGATAGCGATCCTGGAATTCGGTGGTTCCTTTAAAAGGAGCATCAGATCCAACTTTTCTATATTCAGGCTTGCAGCTTTTTGCTTGTTCCCCAGGTGTCCCTTTAAAATCTCTCTGGTGGGTTGTGAGATCTTCAAAGGGTTGGTCACTGGGCTTGTACTCTTCCCTTGGCCTTACGAACAAGGGCTCCATCTCGTGAACAACGTAGGCGGTGCGGTGGATGGTCTTACCATCGAAAGGCCCCTCTGGCAGCTTGGCTTCACACGGTTTACAGCTTGGGGGAGGATTGGGTTGCCTAGGAATGTAGTCATCCTGAAATGTGGAAGGATTTCCAAACTTCTCCGAAGGTGGCTCGTATGGACACTCCACCTTACAGGACTCCGTTCTTTGGCTTTTCCATAACCTGTAGTCATCTGTAAGGCAAAACCAAAATTCCACCATACAGGTGTTATTACTTAACACCATTCCTTTAAAATGAAGACAAATTCTTCTGATATTAAATCTTGCAAAGCAAAGGAAATGGATGTAAGTGAAAATGATAATTTTATCTGATAATTTTATCTGCGTGTTTGTGATCTGACAAAACTGTCTTCCATTGTAGTGTGTCATAAAAACAGACCCCAAAAGTTGTACCTGATGCCCTATTTTGACTATTTTCTCAACATAAACTGTAGAGAAAATAGCCCTATATAATTTTAATATACAATAGCTTCAATTTTGCTTAAGAGATTTAGCACCTTTGTGCTGACCATCATAATAGAATAATTTGTGTCAAGGCAGATCATTACTAGGATGATGTATATGTGAGCTATACCATACACAAGCAGAAGCCTAAACTCCACTTTTGGCCTACTCTGTGGAAAAATAAGTCACATGAACTGAAACTACCGGAAAGATACATTACACCTTAATTTCCATCCACTTTTGCCTGAGATAGCCTAACCAAGTGTATGTTAGAATTTCCTTGTAGCCAAGCAACCCTCAGAGAGGGCTTTTTGTTTAGAACCAGTAAATGTCACCTCTGAACAACTGGAGTGCTGAATGTTTTTGGGCATTATCCCCTGCTTTCTAGTATGTTTTACTCTCTGTCCCAAACCAACAAATCCAGTTTGTAATACAGGTAATTCCAAATACTGCCTTCATCTTGGTTATTTCTCTTTCTGTAGGTGGCATATGTTATTACCTCGATAGGTTGGGATCGTATCCACTTTTGCTCCTGATGTGTGTTTCCTCTCTCGAGGCCTTGCTAATATCACTGGTCCTACTTTATGAGGATTATAATCTCTTTGGTATATGGTCCCCAGGTCAATCTTCCCTGACTTTGGTCTATATTCTGCTGGTGCCCGAAAAGGTCTCTTCACAATATCATATGGGATATAATCAGATCTGAATTGGGGAAAAGAAAACATTGGTTAAAAAAATCTTTTTTTCCTTATGAAGTCACTTTTGTAATTTTTCCACTACATGGAAAAATAACAAAATGTTTACTCTGAAAAATCCATCAGACAGCATATGTTGAACTCAACATTTATACTCAACATTTATGCTTTAAGTATGAAAAAAGTGCAAAGGATGCAATGACTGCATTTTGAGAAGACTGCAATACAATGTTCCGTGTCCTCTTAAAAAAGAAAGAATTAAAAACTTTACAGAGTAATTATAAAGCATTGTTTGAAAGTATTTACTTGAATGTTGTGATGCCGTCCATTCTCCCCTGATCCTGCTGGAACTCTGGTTTTGGCTTGCAGCTCTCGGGAGGGCAGATGTTGCCATAGACGGGGTGGTTCTCCAAATACTCAGTTTTGTGGCACGGCTGCACTCCATCATCGTAAATCTTCGTGGCTTTATGGCAGCAGCGGTGGCGTCTGGGTCAAACACATCGGAGCAGAGAACTCTGATCATTAAAGAGAAAAACCCACGCTCTGTCTACTGGGAGTGAATAACAAATGGGGAAGATTGAACAATGTCAGTAGGTTTTGTTTAAATTCTTTTCTGAGTGATAAAACCACAAAACGTGCTGATGGCTCAGGCCCCAGAGCACATTTTACTGATACAGTAATAAAAGCAGTATCAGCTGGGAGTCAGTCCTTGGTGCACAATACAAAGGATGGATAGAGTTGATCTCAGTCCTATAAATGATGCTACCACCAAGATGAACTTTCTCCTTGTCTGTAATCTTTAATGATATTACTCATTTTATTTGTAAAAGTAACTAACTATGCTTCGTTTCTTGTCTCATATTATCTCTTTTTTACTGTTATTACCTTATCACTTGTCTTCTTATTTCTGTACATCTCACCTATTTTCACCACTACCGATTAACACCTTTTGATTAAAATTTTCGTGGTGTGAAATCTCATGTGTGCTTCTAGTGCTCTGCAGGTCATTTATGACTTTCCAACCCTTTTTTTCTCCAAGGACTCCCTAAATTCTCTATCCAAAACCTGTGTTGATTTACAAGTAATGACATCTCTTTTTCTTAATAGGTTTTATTTCAATTCCACCTGCTTCTCATTGATGCCTCTATTAAATGACACCATTGTGCAAAAAGGTGTTGGGAGGTATATAATGACAATTTATTACTTATACCTTGTTGTTTTGCATAAATGATGCATGAAATTAAGATTTGCCTGTTGTTATTGTTTTGAAAACCTTGTTATATTCATTCTAATTTGCATAATGTACATCTCTGACCTCAAGGAAATATATAGTGACAGATCTTCCTCCTACTTATGGCTGACAACTTGCAATGCAAAGGGAAAAAACAATAAATAATTTTTCAAATAAACAAATATTGTAAAATTCTGTACATGAAGAGCATGTACAGAATATCTCAAACCTAAGAAGGGTAGAAGTGTACAGCTTTTAGTGAGTACAAAAAAATTCAGGTTTCAGGAAGCTAGGTGCCCAAGGAATATTTCAAAGGTCTGCAGAGAATTTGAGCTAGCACTGAATACCAAAAAAGAAAACAATAAATTAAAGCAAGGTAAAATAGAATACAGAAACAGACATGAAGGACTCCTGCTGGGAAAATGAAAAAATGAAAATGAATAAAACACTGAAAGAAGTTCTTGGAGACTGGAGATTCTAAAGCTGGTATTAGTTTGTGCTGCTTGAGTTTGCCAGCTCAGTAGTTCAAAAAACGAGAAATAAAGTAGCTCTGTCCAAGAATCCAGGTCCTTTCAAAGCCTCAGGTGTTTACTCCTTTTCCATCAAGTCAATTAACAACTGAGAGACCTTTTCAAAACATAGCAGGAAAAGGAAAAAGGGAGACTAGGGAAAGAACAGGAAAGGCAGGAAAACAAGGAGGTAAGTGTGTGCTATTTCTCACTACGGTGTTTGCCTGTCATTACATTTGTTATGAAACTCACCTTAGTAACGTTTTTTTCAGAAAGCACAAACAGTCTATGCTGTGTCATGTACCATCTAAAAGTGACAGCTAAGCAGAAGCAAAAGACATTGAATGGATAGTTTGAAAGCTGGTTGAAATACAGCTTATCAAATTTTAATCTTCTTCACATATTTTCAGCATACAATTCAAAGGGGTTGGAAACAATTATTCATCTGCAAAAGCTGCACTCTGACAGTCTTCTGTTTGTCATAAGATGGTCCAGAAGACCAACCACCAAACAAAACACTTTCTGTGTTCTGGGGTCACCATTCTTTGAGGACTTAATTCTGAGCATTTTGTAAGCAAAATTGTTGTGAGTATATCCCATGTATTGCTGAATGGACATGCTACAAACTGAAATGCATACTAGGAAAAGAATTACTGCAGGGTGAGCCTGTAGTTCTTCCACCTCTTCTTCCACAGAGGTGGAAGCAATCTACTCTTATCTCTTCAAGGAAAGAGATGGCTGCAATTTTATTACAATTCATTGTTGATCCAAAAATGTCCTTCAGACCACTCATTTCTAGTGTGTAAAATGATTCTGAACACACTCTAACTGTGCACAAAATTACTTGGAATCAGATGAGATCGTTGAGGAAGTTCCTACATCCTATTCTGTGTTGTGAAAGTACTTTTGAGTTGGCCTGAAGGGTAATGTAAAATTACCTTGTGAATTTGACTTGGAGAAGAGATTAGGGTTTTTTTTTTTGGTTAACTGATAAATGTGCTTTAGGATGTTGTCAAATTTAGAATGTTGTGCAATTGCTAAACCAAAATTTTTCATTTAGATAATATTTTATAAAACTAATTATATAAGGCATCACAATGCTAGGAATCATCAGAGAAGACAGATAACAGCTCTGATAAATGAAATATGTTGCTTAGAGTTTGGCCTGGACTCCTTGAGACACTGATTATTTTTAACTTCTTCCTTGTGTTTATCTTAATTTCAACCCCAAAGTTACTGATAATTCACATGAACTCGGTGAGAATATCCTTGTTCCCATGCCTGACTGGCACTTGCTTTGATGGATTATTATTCTTTCCCTTCTTTGTGGGAGACTATCTTGTGTCTTGCATAAGGTCTGAATAGAATCTCAGCTAAATACAAGTGACAGTACATCAGCTCTCTTGTGCCAAATGCTCTTGTTCTGATTATTTTAGTAGAATGCTGGTGAATTTAACTTATTTAAGGCCTGGCATACATACATTTGTTTTTTACACAATGCTAGCAAGATACTTGAAATTTTATCACAAAGCATTTTCCTCCCAGAGAACTAGACTAGTAACAAGAAAAGTTTAATATTTATCATAATAGAAAACTTACTACCCCATATTTTAGGGAAATCTTCTTTCCTTTTAACTTACATTTATTCAGGAATATAGATTTTTATGATAATGATAACAAAAGGGCAATAAATGGGGGAAAGCTGACAGACTGAGAGGAAGATAAAACTGTTTTCTTTTTGTGTCTCAAAACAACTTCTATGCTTTTGTAGGCTGTGATTATCTTTTATAGCAGACAAATACTATCCTTGAGTGCAGAAAGTTCATCTACCACACAGGCTTTATTCTTCTTTAGAAGCCAGATTTAACATCCTGTATCTGAGAAAGCAGAATGAACTTGTCAGTTTTTTTAGTGTTTTTTTAAAATTCTGTTAATAGATAGAGAAGATTATTTCCTTCTATTTTATTATTTAGAATTAAGCAGCAATTATACCTCCAAAAAATTTCCTGCAAATAGCTAAACGATAATGTCTACAAAACATTAGATATTTATAGTTGCTTTGAAGTCTCTGCTGAGCTGTGTCTGCATTGCAATGTCCAGGTAACACTGCCAAGCGACCAACCAGCCTTGCCCTGAAAACAGAAACACTATACACTGAGGCAAACACAATGTGCTGCCTAAACCAATAATGGCTTAAGATTTTATTGACTGTAAAAACTTCAGTGAGGTTTATTTTAAACCACAAGCTTTATGCGTGTTTAATTCAATTATGCGTGTTATTGAACTGCGTTGTTGGATTGAGAATTTTTGGTTGAGTTGAAGCTCATTTTGTGCTGTCTCGTTGTGTTATCTCACCATCTTTCTACTTGAGCCCGAGCCAGGTTGGTTATCTCATCATGAAAACAATGCGTTCCAATTCTTCATTAATCTAGGACTTTTGAAACAAATTTATGGGGCAAAATTCACCACAGTCTTGGCCAAAAAGAGAATGAGGAGCTTTACTCAGTGCCTGTCTCACATCTCTGTCTACAGATGAAAAAAAAGTGGCTGATGAGCAGATAGACAGACTTCCCACACAGAAACACAAAGAGAGGTGCCTGCTCTGCAAAGCTTGATATGAAACTCGTGGGTCATGGTGCACTTTGCAATTATAGGGTTTGCCCTATACTTGCAAAAAATATTGAGCACATCTTTGTGATCATATGATGACTATTCTTAGATGTAGTGGTTAGATTTTTTTTTTTTTTGTATTGATTGAATCTTTGAATCCTAGGGTGATTATTTTTGTGATTTTTTAAAAAGTAAACAGAGAAGAAATTGAAAATATTAACAGTTGTGACTTCAACCTGTGAATATATATGTAAGTTTTCAAAGGTTTAAATCCCTTATTATTTTGGGACACCTGATTTGTGTGCTTTTTTTTTCACCTATGGCATCATTACTTACAGACCTGTAATACTAATTTTCCATTAAAAATTGCCTCCTGTACCCTCTCGTGCCAGCCTGCCTGGGTCAAAGAGGCTATAGGACAATGATGAACTGTTTGTCTCTCTATGGGATCATGGAATGTAAAGCAAAGTGGTGAGTGCTACTGGATGTGATGGCAGAAGGGCAGATACACTCAATCTCTTTTAAAGGCTGCAGTGCTTGCACAGGTTTCTGACAAGGTTTCCAGAACTCTTCCGAAGGTTCCTTTGGTGCAGTCCTTCAATGGGAGGTGGCTCTGCTTTCTGGAAAAGCCTGATCCTGATTTAGCCTGGGTGGCTTTCAAAGACTGTCTCCATTCTGTTCTATTTTAGTCTGTTTAAGACCTCCTTTTACCCTTACCTGGTTTAAATGTAAATACACTACTTCACATTTACTGAGAGCATGATCATACTCGGGTCCCACTCCCTGGTGGCTCAGGGTGCTGCTCACAGAATCAGTGAGGCTGGAAAAGGCTTCAGAGATCATTGAGTCCAACCTGTGACTAAACACCACCATGACAACCCGACCATGGCACTGAGTGCCACATCCAGTCTCTCCTTAAACAAACACCCCAAGGGACAGTGACTGCACCACCTCCCTGGGCAGCCCATTCCAATGTCCAGTCACCCCTTCTGTGAAGAAATTCTTCCTAATGTCCAACCTAAAGCTCTTCAAGTGCAGCTTGGGACTGTGTCCTCTCATGTTGTCCCTGGTTGTCTGGAAGAAGAGGCTAAGCCCCACCTGGCTGTGATCTCCTGCGGAGAGTGATAAGGTAACCCCGAGCCTCCTTTTCTCCAGGCTGAACACCCCCGGCTCCCTCAGCCGCTCCTTATAATTCTTGTGCTTCAGACCTTTCCCCAGCTCCGTTCCCTTCTCTGGATACGCTCCAGCAGCTCAATGTCCTTCCTGAACTGAGAAGCCCAGAACGGGACACAGCACTCGAGGCGTGGCCTCACCAGTGCCCAGCACAGGGGGTGGTCACTGCCCTGGTCCTGCCAGCCACGCTGTTCCTGGCACAGGCCAGGAGCCATTGGCATTCTTGGCACAGGCTGGCTCATGTTCAGCTGCTGCTGACCAGCACCCTGGCTCCTTTCCCGACGGGCACTTTCCAGCCCCTCTGCCCCAGTGGGATTGTTGTGACCCAAAGGCAGCACCCGGCCCTTGGCCTCGTTGAACCTGCTACCACTGGCGTCATTCCATGGATCGAGCCTTCTGCCCTGCCGCAGCCCGGTGCCGGCACGGGCCCGGTGCGGCGGGCGCGTGTGCCGAGGCGGGCGGCGCTGGCTGGCCGGGTGCCGCCTCACTCACCCGCAGGAGCAGATCTCGCAGATGCAGCGCGGCGGCCCCGTGCCCGGCCCCATGCCCGGCCCCATGCCCGGCCCGCTCGGCCGCCGCGGCCGGTAACCAGGGACGCTCCGCGAGCGGCAGCAGCGGCGCCCGGCCCGGCCCCGGCCCGGCTTCCGTCCGGCGTCACGGGGCNGGTGCGTGTGCCCCGCGCGGGGAGGGCCTGGCCGGCGGGGCTGGCCCCGGCTCGGCCCTCACCTCCTGGGGCGGCCACGGGGCCGGTCCCGCTCGGAGGGGCTGCAGGGGAAGGCGAAGCGGGGCCGGGGGGAGCCGTGAGGTTTGTGCCGCTCCGTGCTCGCTCCCAGCCCGACCTGCGCCCAGCCGGGCTCCCGGGCCGCGTTCGGAGGTGCGGGCACGGCCCGCGGTTTTTGCTCTCGGTGTCCCGGCGGTGGCGGAGGGGTCATGACCTGCCCCGCGTGTCGCGGGAGGTGTCCCCGATGAGCAGCTCTGGTCGCAGTTTGCGTAATTAAAAACCAAAGCGTTTTCTCGAGGTGACTCCGCAGAGTTAAAAGTACTTTGCACCGTTCGCAGAATTAGCCAGCCATGGTGCTCACGAGCGTGGAGAAGATGGTTGGCCTCCAGAAGAAGGCGTCAGGCATCAGGAATATTTGTATATTGGCCCACGTGGATCATGGTGAGGCAGCTGTTTGTGTCTCCTCCTTGCGAGGAGACTTGTGTGTGTTTGAATGGTGGTGAGAGAATTTGGTCACTGTTCTAAAGTAGTGTGTTTTTGTGGATTTAGCTTTAATCCATCTTGAACTTGATTCAGAGAAGTAAACTTGCTTTATTCACCTTTTTCTCGGCCTGATGCAGCTTGTCTTTTTGAACTTGAGAGCATCACCCTTTAATAATTTGAAATAGCTGAGATTGAATGCTTCTATGGTGGTGAATGTTGGCATGAGTTTAATACATGTTTGAGAGACAGGATGATATTCTTCTATGTTTGCTTAGTAGAACAAGTTTATGTAGGTGGAAATAATAAGCAGGTTTTTTAGAACACAAATATTTTGTCTAATTGCATGTTATATTGAGGTTCTGATGTACTGGTTGTTACTTCAACTGCTTTCCTGGTCATGACAGGTAAGTTTGCATCCACTCTTTAAAAATAAATTTGCGTTCACCTAAATGTGAAGCTGAATAATTGGATTTGTGTTTTTTTTAAGTTAATTTGTACTTTTGTGGCATTTTATAGCCTTTATTAATGTTGCTATCTTAGAATATTGTGTGTTGCATCTTTTGCCATCATTTGTATTCATTTAAGCAATTATTTTTCTTTTCAGGCAAAACTACTCTAGCTGATTGCCTTATATCTAGCAATGGAATAATCTCCAGCCGCTTGGCAGGAAAGGTAGAGTTACAGGTCATTTTTAATAGAATTCTGGTGTATACATGCTGAGATTGTAAGTTCTTGGTCATTAAGAAAATTCCATCTATAGTTTTGCTAAACTTCATTTTCTGGCCATCATACTGTGACAGTTGATCAGTAAATTGTGAATATATTTCTGCAGCCTTGTCATCTTTTGTTTCTGTTCTCAGCTGAGATATCTTGACAGTAGGGAAGATGAACAGATCCGAGGAATAACAATGAAATCTAGTGCAATTTCCCTGCACTTTGTGAGAGGTAAGTTGTTGATGCCGGCACTTATAAATTTTAATACATATTTCTGTTCATGTTCCCTGTCTCTTGGTTGTTGCTGTTGTGATCTTTGTGTGCAACTTTTTACTTTTGTGTTTCTCAGTGTTAGGCCATGAATCTGCAGAGACTTAGGTATGCACATAAGAATCAGCAAAATAATTGAGTTCCACCTCAGGGTCAGGAAAAACATCTTCAATCATGTCTCCGAGTGGAGGCTATAAGAATAGTTGCCTCATCTTTTTGTTTTAGACATAAATACATATATTTTGATCTTAAGTCTCAAATTAATGTCACTTAAAGGCAAGACCTTCTTTCAATAAACCCCAAGTTTTAGTACAGTTTTACTACTTTGTTGAGGTGCGTGTTGCACTGTGCTGGAAGGGTTTTTACAGAGTAGTTAGTGTCAGGACATTTAAAAATAATAGCTGAAGCAGTATAACTGGGTGGCTGGAAGAAATATTTTTGAAAACTGTTCTGAAATATTAATTTATTGTTTGATCCTAGGTGATCAGGAGTATCTGATTAATTTAATAGACTCCCCAGGGCACGTGGATTTTTCTTCAGAAGTATCTACTGCTGTCCGACTCTGTGATGGTTGCATCATAGTGGTGGATGCTGTTGAAGGAGTCTGTCCACAGGTGAAATAAAGTGTATTAAGTAGAGAAAGAGGGGAGTAAACAAAGTCTGAAGGGGGTTATGTAGAAATAAAAGACGAGCTATTGAAGAAGTTTGTAAGACTTAAAAGATGACTGTGCACGTGAGGTATGAAACTAGGTAGCAAATTTCACAGTTATGCTGAAAAACTGAACAGTGCTGGTGAGTGGGTGTAGAGATGCAGGGTTGAAACAGTCAGGATGCCATTTTTCAGCTAATGGAATATTTTGATAGAGAAAAGGCTTAAGGGAAATAATTTCATATACTTACATGTGCTTGCAGGCTTTTGAAAGTGAAAAAAATACGCAAAATAACAGCTTGCTTTTTTCATGGCTTACTTTTCTAAATAGTTTGAGTTTTGTTATTATGGGTGTTTTTGCCATGAAATCCCACCATTCTGCAGAATTCTTCAATCACTAACACTGTATACCGTGGGAGTCAGATTTCTGGTTTGAGTGTCAACCTGTCCTTTGCTATATGTTTATTAAATTTTAGAGTTATATTTTAATTTTTTTTTTAAGATTCTGTCTTTTTTGTGCTATCAGGCTTTCTGTAAAATAAAGTTTTTTTTAAAAACTCTTCTCTTCTCAGACTCAAGCAGTGCTGCGGCAGGCGTGGCTGGAAAATATACGTCCAGTCCTGGTGATTAACAAAATCGACCGCTTGATTGTGGAGCTGAAGCTCACCCCTCAGGAAGCATACTTGCACCTTAAGAACATCTTAGAACAGGTATTCATTCATGCTGTAGTGTCATTTCACGCAGCAGATTTTGTGGCACTCTGTAACATCCAGTGGGATTTTTAACATCGAGGTGCATCTTATTGCTGATTGGTTTTGAGGTTCATTCAGAATGCATGTGGTGGAAAAAAGAGGAGTAAATGGCTCTTGAGACGTCATCAGGAGAAGTCTTCATTTTTAGAAATAATATGCTGAATGTTTAGTTCTTTTGTTAAATTACTTAAACTTATTGGAGGTAGACAAATATTAGACTGTTCCTGATATTGATGGATTTATGTAGGAATAAAGTTACTTGATTTTTTAAATTGCAATTTAAGTTGCCCTCAAATGCTTTTTTCCCCCCAGGCTCACTTGGGAGCACTTATCTGCCTGGTTTCCCTTTGCCCTCTGTTGTTGTTTGTTTCCTTGGCAGAAACAAGTTCCTATTTCACCATTCCTTGTTATGAGAGACAAAGTATGTTACATGTGATACTCTGATTCAGTCCTGGTGTGGCTGACTTTGACTTGGAAACTGCATGGCGTTTATGTCAAAATGTCAGTGTCATAAACCCCTGTGGTCCTCAAGTGTGTAGAATTAGGTGTGTTTTAAATTGCCAGTTGAATCACAGGTCTGCTATCTTGTTAACAAAACTTTTTATGTTTTCGAGGGTGGGAAAATTGCATTTTAATTGCAAGGGTTGTTAAAGAGTGAATGAATCTGAGGGTGTTTTTGCATATCCTTCTCTAGATCAATGCAGTCACTGGAACACTTTTTACCTCCAAAGTGTTAGAAGAAAGAGCTGAAAAGGAAACAGAAAGTGAAAGCGTTTCAGACACAGCACCAGGAGATCAAATTTATGACTGGAGTACTGGATTGGAAGACACTGATGATTCACATCTCTATTTTTCACCAGAACATGGAAATGTGGTGTTTGCCAGTGCAATTGATGGCTGGGGTTTTGGGTGAGTTTGGAATTTATTTACTGACTCTTTCTTTTAATTGATTACTGCCATTAATCTTAAAGTATTTCAGTTGCTTCATGTTTCTAAAGATGTTTCTTCGATTTTTCTGTGATATGCAGCTGTGTATAATTATCTGAGTGACGGGGACCCCTGTTTTACTTACACAGGAGCTTCTGAGCCCACAGTAGGGTCCAGCCGAGCCTGGTAAACAGTATTTTATTACTGGCTGCCGTTGGACAGACTGTAGCAGACAAGGCCAGGAGTTGCAGCCGGGCAGGAGCTGCTTCAGGGTGCACTGTTTGGATTGGAGGGCAGCAGGCGTGGGAGGAGTGCCCTGTTCTGGTCGCTGGCCACGAGGTGGAGGCGTTGTCTTCATCCTGAAAGTGCAATTAGAGGGATACCCTCGGTGACTCAGGGGATGTCTTGAGCACTGAAGAGCCCTGAAAGAAAATCATCTCCAGGATTTTTAAATCAAAGCCAGGCTCTTAGATAAGGTGCCATGCGTAGTTTGTTGTCTAACACAAACAGCTTTTGTCACTTCACAGGACAGGGAAAATAAAATGGGCTATTTTAATTATCTTTCAAGACTGTTTTGTTTCTTCTGAGGAACTGTCAGGCCCAGGCTCTGATAAATCATGTAATGGAGGGGAAAAAGCCATTTTCTTAATTACTTCCAAGAGGTTCTTCTGGACTGCCAGCTACAGTACTCTGTGATGAAATACAGATCAGTGGAGCATTTTCTTAGTCATGGAAAGGCTTGACTGCTGTCTCATGGTTGTGGGTTCTTTTCCTGAAGGTATTAGCAGAAAAAATTAACTTATTGGGCAGTGCCAGCCTTATCCAATGTGGTAGGTACCTATGGTTTTCTCGTAATCCTCATATGTTGAAAAATGCCATGAATATATATGCAGGAGCTGCTGGCACAAGAATCTTGAAAGTTCTCCCTGAATTGAGGGTTTAGGTAGTTTCTGGAAAAGAAATCTCTTTGGGCTTATTTCAGAACTCACAGCTTATGTGTTGCTGACATGGACAGGTCCTTTTTTTAGCTATGTAAAAGCTTAAGAATTCTGAATTTTAAAGAAAAGATTATCCAATAGCACTGTTCTGTAAACAGGATTATTGCGGTTGTAACTGTGTGGTTTTTGTCTGCATGCACTGGGAGCAAATATGTGGAAATATTTTCTGTTACTGCTCATTGAACATTTTCAGCAAGGAAGCCATAACATGTTCAGCACTCCCTCTCTGGGCCTAAGCAGGCTGCTTTGTAGACTCATGGAGACTGCTGAACAGCACAATTGGCTTTACAACACAGATATGGCATTACAGTTCTGTATAATTTTCTTGGGTTTACTCATTAAAGTAATGATTTCAACAAAAAGAAGTTTCATAAATGGTTAATTAAAAATAATTAAGCCATTTGAAGCCGTCTGATGGCTCAAATGTGGTTTAAGATTTGTATTACACTTTTGAGTTTTTGAAGAGTGGATGGTACATGAATGTTTATTTCAAGTAAAGCCTTGAAGCTGACTTGAAACAAAACAAAGCCATTCAAATATTGTTGATGTTTTTGAGCTGTTATGACTAAATATTTTTGCAGGTGTAAACGTTAAACAATGTGAACTAAAGTGAAGGCAATTGGAAAAGTGGGAGTAAAAGATTTGAGATTTTTGTGTGAATTTCACGTAAGCTGTTGTTGTAAAAAACATTGCGCCTTTATCAAGATATGTTTTCTTTGCTTTCAGAATTGAACATTTTGCCAAACTGTACAGCCAAAAAATTGGAATCAAGCCTGCAGTACTTCTGAAGACTTTATGGGGAGATTATTATCTAAATACAAAAGCAAAGAAGATAATGAAAGGTGATCAGGTATGGAGGGTGTCAAAAGAATAACCTGATTTTTATTTTGGAGTTCTTTATTTTTTTCTAGTTTTATTCTTCATAGTGTATGCTGAAACTTGACCTCAGTGCCTGTTGACTCAGTATGACTGGAGGTATGAAGTCACTAGGACAGCCTGGCAACACCCCTTGGAGCATAGAACATGCCAAAATTGACCACTCAAATGCTGCATGGAGGAAATCTCATTTAACTAAGGGACATTGCAGCTTCAAGGTTTCAGCATAGAATGAAGCATACAAGATGAAAAGAAGATTAACAGTGTAGAAACAAGAGTAGGGAGTGGGTCTCTGTCCTCTATGAAGAGCTCTTCCACAGCTAATGGTTTAGGATATTCACATTTATCTTAGAATTTAAAAAAGCTTTTTTGCCATGGGGAATTTCCATTGAATGCTGTACTGAAACCCTGGCCTGAAAACTACACTTCTCTAGCATTAAGCATTTCCACCATTAAAAGTTAAGGGAAGAGAAAGCAGTTTTCCTATTTTCATGTAATGATGATTTTTTTCCTGTTTACCTAGGTGATGATTAATAGTTATAAAAGGGGTGATAAGGAGGCTCAAGGTAGTCATGTGCTGCCATATTTATCAGGTTCTTTTTGTGAAAGTGAAACCCTTGTCCTCCACTTCTAAATTTCGTGTTTATTTTGTGCCTTATACCATTCTTATAAGACAGAGTTCTTGATTCTGAATAAAGGTTTTACATGCTCCTTATGAAAAGTGCAGTCCTAAGCCTATGGAAAAAGTGAGGAATTGCTGGTAATGAGCTGTTTTTATCTTCTACCAGTCAAAAGGAAAGAAACCTTTGTTTGTGCAGCTGGTGCTGGACAACATTTGGAGTCTGTATGAGGCTGTTATGAAAAGGTGAGAACATCTGTAAGGTTTTCATGGCATCTCTTCCCATGTGCTTTGGTGATTTTTTTAAATACCCAAGAATTGCAGATACTGGTTATATATTGCTACTGTGGTTTTTTAATCTGTTTATTATTTTCCTTACAGAGACAAAGAAAAAATAGAGAAGATAGTCACCTCTCTGGGATTGAGAATTGGTGCCCGGGAGTCACGGCATGCAGACCCCAAGGTTCACCTTAATGCTATTTGTAGCCAGTGGCTACCAATATCTGATGCAGTCCTCTGTATCCTTAAAAAAACTACTATTTTTTGTTCAGTTGCCAGTTCTCAGCCTTCAAAGTGTGCTCACATATTTCAGTGTGTGATTTGGTATAATTTGTTTCCTTTTTCTATGTCTGTGCCTAAGCTAGCTTGACCTGTTTTCTTGCTTCTAACATTGCAAGTTACATATATACAATTATTTTTACATTTCTACCAACTTTGTGCTTTTGCACACATCTTACTTTTAGGAAACTAAGTTACAGAACAGTAGGTAATTTGACAATACACCTTCATTATGTAGTTTCTATTCAAATTTTAGTGGTTTTCCTGAAGTAGAAACCAATCTCCTGTTGATAATATTATCACAGGTCTTCTGTGCATGAAGTTCTGTAGATGTCTGGTGTTATGTTTTAGGCATAAAATTTCTTAATCCAAAATCAGCCTTTGCTGTTTGTCTGCTGTGCCTGTTGTTTATAACATGATTTATATTATGATAGATGTGCACAAATTATTGATGCATAAATACTAATTACATCTGTAAATCTTGCCCCAGCTGTGCTGTTCTTAGTTTCCCAGCTGCACTTAGGGTGGGCCACCCCTCCTGAACTCTCCATTCTGCCCTTGATAAAGGGCAAAAAATCATTGCTGACCTGAGAGGGTCTTGGATACACTGTGACAACAGAGCTGGGTTTTGGATCTGCTGCTGCTGGCAGTTAGTGCATGGGGCTGAGTTAAAGAAGCATTGAAAGCATTTGTCTTCCAGTTATTTGCTTTTAGTAAGGAAATATAAATATGTGTCCTTGACAATGTGTTTTAGCCATGGTGTGTAATAAAATTCCCAGTCCTCTGGACATCCCGGCAGAGAGAGTGGAAAAGCTGATGTGTGTTGGAGCGAGGACGTTTGATTCTTTGCCACCAGAAACTCGGGAGCTGAAAAGTGGTGAGTAGGTGTTCTCCCATTAACATGAAGGGTGTTTCTGGCCTGGTGGTTTTCTTTGTCTTCGAATTGTAAGATGTACCTAAATTATAAATATTAAAATCAGGTGCTGTAATCTGTACCTAAATTTATAAATGTTCCATTCGCAGTAGCTTTGTTGATGTTTGTCATTGACATGTCATAGTCTTAGTTTAATGATCATGCATTCTTCTTTAGTCCTGTATATTCCTGGGTTTTAGACAACTTAAGCTGCAGGTGATGTAAAGTCCAGGACTCTGAAACTGGGGATTTTACAAGGATACATGGTTAATACTTGTTTTTAGCTCTAAACAGTAGAAGTCATTATGTAATTGAGAATTGAATATTTTGCTAACTTGTGTATTAAAATCATTAATTTTTAGCCAGCAGTGGTTAGAATTTGCATTTCATTTTTGCAAGTGTATTGATTAGCTTTTAGTAATTAATTATTAATTGTAGCGCAATGTTTTGAGGAGAGCTTCAAGACAGATCTAAGAGGATGAGCTATCAAATGTCAATTAAAAATGAGATGTGAATGTCAAAATGACAGGCTGTTCCCAGGGGTAACAAAACTGGCTTTTCATCATTTATGGAACATTTAAAAATGTGGCGTTCTCCAGATAGTATTCAACACAGCATTAGTGTAAGTTAATTGGAAGAAATTTGCCTCTGTAAGCTTGGATCTTACTGCTCTTGGTTATGAGCAAGTAGTGTGCTTCCACATTTAGTGAGTATCTTGGAAATTTTTAGTAGTAGTCTTGTGCTTTTGTTTGCCTTTGCTCTGTAGTCTGTTCATATATCAGATAAAAGGGAGAAGTGTGGGAGATGATTCAGTTTCTCAGTTAGAAGTTTTGAATGGTATTGTGTGGTTTAAATTTCATGTGTTTCAAGTTGGATGAAAAAAAATAATTATGAGAACTTCCTAAGTATGGAATGAGTTTTGTGTGAATCTTTCATCTTTGAGGAATACCTATTCTTGCAGTGAAGTTTGTTAGGATTTTGTGAGCAACTGGACATTTGCAGGACTTCCTCCTTCAGTTTGAGAGGAAGGAGAATACTTTGAGGTACTGAATAAATAGTGTTCTCTTAATCCTTTGCTGCTCTCTGGTTTCCATTGTGATCTAAATCAGCCTGTAAACTCAAATTGTTTAATTGAAGGACATGTAGTTTTTTATCAAGAGTTCTCTATTTGCCGTTTTGCTCACTTTATTGCAAAACACACGTGAAGATACAGGCAGTATTACCAAATTATTAGGCTACAGAAATTTTCTACTTTTTCCTGTTGATTTGTCCTTAGCATATTATCCATTGAAACAGGAAATAAACAGTAATATCTACAAAATTAATGTAAAGTCACAGCTTTGTCCATACTTTTGGGAAAAAAAGTGTGAAAATAACTTCCTTTTATGTTTTTCACAGCTTTTATGAAATGCAGTAGTGAAGGAACAGCCCCAGTTATTGTCTTTGTTTCCAAAATGTTTCCTGTTGATGCAAAAGCATTGCCACAGAATAAACCAAGGTAAGAAAACGTAAAATTTTACTTTCTGATCTATGTTAGTTACTTCAGGCAAAAACAAAATCATGTTGAAGGCATGGATAAGTTGGTTTAGACCTGAGAAAATAGTTAATGAATTCTTGAAATGCAATAGTCTTTTCTGCAAGTAAAGATTTTCTGAATGAGTTCAGGAGGTGATGTGTTTAATCATAGTAGTTTTAGAAGATATAGCTGGAAATCTGTTGGAGAATAGTACTGTTGTCCAAAGGTATCATTCCAATGTATGTGCTATAAGCAGTTTCAGGGTGTCTGGTGGAAGTGATGGAGTTGTAACTCTTCCTTGGTTTTTCAGTGAGGTTGTGTTGGCATGATCATAACACCTTGTGTTGGTACCAAGGAACACTTCCCATCAAACTGGGCATCACAGCTCAGTGATCATCCTGGCCTTTGCAACAGCAAAATAAAATGGGTTCATTCAAGTAGTCCAAATCCTGACTAACTTTGTGCAGTGATCTGAAGGGCATTAATGCACTTCAAAAGATTTTTTTCTGGGAGGTTTGGAAGATTTTTTGTTCCAGCCTTTTGTTTTTTAATAGCCATCTTATTTTCTTTGAGGAGTAGGTCCTTCTAGATCTCATTTTCCTGGCACACTTGACTGTACTACTTTTACCTGAAGCCATCTGCTTTTTCTGCAGAAGAATGTACTTTTCTGATGAGTTTATAAGAACGAGGTCCATCTTAACCTTTCATCCCTCCAAGCCTCTGGAGCATTTTCAATAGCAGCTTCTGTGTTAAGTGGCCATTTTATGCTTTCTGGGGGGGATTGTCACTGTACAATGAAGTAATACAGAAAATAATAATTTTCCTTCTAAATTAGACTGATTGTGTTTAATCTTTGTGCAAAAAATGGTACTGCTACTGTAGTAATATTTGAAAGCTTTACTACTACCTTAGGTTTTTCTTGCACTTGCAAGATTTATTTCAGTTTTTTCGTACCAAGGTTATCTACTGTCCATCTTCCACCAGAAATCTTCCTTGCACGGTTTGAATTCAGGGCAAAGATGCCCTGTGTGCAGGGACTGAGCAGACACTAGATGGTGCAGTTTTGCTGTGAGTGCTGTCCTGAGGTGTCTCTGAGACACAGCTCTGGCTCAGGTGTGGCACAGCAGCGCCATTCCTGCTTTGTCTCCTTTCCTGGGGATGGGCTCCACTTAGCAGAGACAACTGCACTGAGGCCATCACTTTTTGGCTGTTCTGTCACTGATAATGACCTGGTTTTTTATTTGTTGGGAGAATCAAGAGTCTTTGAGGTGATTAGAATGTGAAATAGGGGCAAAGGTGTCTTTTACATATGCTAGACACAGAAATTTTCAAGATTTTAGTTACTTTCCTTTCTCCCTGTTTATTCAGTACATTGAAACTTGCTCTGTAGTTTGTGTGGAAAGTATTTCTTGCTGGCCTTCATATTAAGTTATTCAATTAGTTACTAATTAGCTACTATTAAAATGAAACCACATGCGTGTTTTTCTTTGACAGAATCAGTCATTATTAGTACTGTGTGATTTTGTTGATTAGATAATATTAAAGATTTTGTTTTGAGGTGACAGTTGGTTTCCATTATCTGAAAAGCAACAAAAGAGCTAAATGTGTATTTCTCAATACTTGCTTTGTTAAGATTCTACAGGTAAGCAGTTCTTAAAGAAATTGAGCAAGGAGGTTAGTTCTAGTGAGGGAAAACAATCTCCAGGAAACAAAATCCAAGTGTTTTAAAAACACAGCATTGTGAACATGTGGTTCTTGAGCATATTTTTAATTATACTGGTCATTGTGTGCTATTTGCAGTTATACAGTGAGGATTGTGCTTACCAGAGTTGAGTGATGGTTGAGTGGAGCATGTGACATCCAGTATTTAAACTGGCATTCCATGAGGGTGCTCCGTAAGAATGTCTGAACGTGGGGAGAAACAGAGAGTATCTGCACTGTGTCTATTACCAGTTGTTTCACATTTTCCTATTAAAGAACATTAATCCATGTTGCATGTTGCAGTTACATGTTAATTTTGAGGAGACATAACTGTTCTCTTGTGTATCTTGATATTTGACTGCTGGACTGACCTAAGATTATTTGCATCCCTTGGGAGTGGGGAAGGACTCATTTTAAGCATGTTAAAGCATGTAAAAAAATCTGAGAGTTTTCTCCAGTTTTTTTTTTTTTTGCAAGACATCTACTTCCAGAGGGAAAAAATGGAGATCCATGCTGGTGTCTCTTTCTTTCCTTTTGTGAGGTACAGTTGGATGAGGTTACCTTTTTGTAACTTCGTTAGAAGATTCAAATTGACTTTGCAAATTTTTATAGTTTGCCTTATTTCTGCCATCTGCTTGTAATACTTATTAAGCGTAAGTTGGGAAAAGCAAAAAGCTCTTTTAAGTCCAGAGTGTACAGTAAATGATAACAAAGCATGGATTTTTAATTAAAACAACCTCCTTTGAGACTGCTGTTGGCAACTAATATCTTCTTGAAGGTCACTTTAAAACAAATAGATTCTATACTAAAACTGGTCTGATTTTGCTTTTACTGTTTAAATAGCAGAATACATAAGAAAATCATTCATTGTCAAGTTAAAGCAGGTTGTCAACTTATATTTATCATTCCTTGGAAAGATTTGAAAATTGACTTTTTGTATGGTACCACTATGCCACTAGTTTTTAGTAGGTAAAGAAATGAGAATTGCAAATGTTTTGTCTTCCAGTTTCTTCTGTCTGAGCTTCTGAAATTATTTGCTAATTCCTACCAAATCAGGCAAAAATGTAAATTGGCAGTTGGGCAGAGAAGGCAAAGAGATTAGGGCCCCCCTCCTCTTGCTTTTTGTAATGGTTATTTGATGATGCCTGTGGTTATTTATTCTTAATTATTGCTGTGTACAATATCAGGTGTTCATTCAGCATTTGGTGTTTCATTCTCTCATTTCTGCTGGTGTGTGACATTGAACCCTGGTCTAGGACAGAATGGTCGAGTGTAGGTGTATAAATAAAAGCCAAGCTTGGCATTTAGGCACAGGGTATATAAGTGTACCAGTTTGCTTTTCCTGAGGTTCAGAATTCTGTCTTTATATAACCCAGTGCAAAAGAGAAATATTTAGTAGTTATTTGCAATTGCTTCCAACTGATTGCTAGGGGTATTTAATGCAAAATGCTAAGAAAATATAAACTAAATATCATGTATTTGTTACGATGAAATCATCTACTAACCTAGTAAAGCTTGATGTGTAAATCTCACAGTGATGTAATGCCACGGGAGGAATAGGTAGCAAATGTTTTGTTACCTCAAGTCCATCTTACAATCCTGAATAATGTAAATAAATAAAGTGCACTGAAGAAATTCTATTTCTACTTTCCAGTGGTAATAAAGAAAAGTCTATTGAACAGATAAGCTAGTGTAGTAAAATTATATTTCATTACTGCCCTGGGGGATATAAAACCTATAATACCTCTACTATTTTCCTCTAGATAATGTGAAAGGTTCTTCTTTCTCATCAGCCAGCTTGAAATCAGGACTGTTTTTTTTCTTAGGTGTCACCCTGAAATAGACACTTCCCCACACAATTCTGCATGAAATTACGATGATAGTTGTTTCTTTGTTTTGTGCTTGTTAGCATGTCTTAAACAAACAGATTGTAGTGTGCTTCACTTGTTTTCTTTCTCATGTTTCATAAAAAGTGTATTTAAAAAAAAAAATCCTGTGATTTTTGCCACATCTTCAGCTGAAATTACATTGATCAAAATGAGAACCTGTATACAGCTCCAAGGTCTGTAAGAAATTACTATCTTCTTGCAGTTAAATTAATTTATATGTTTAAAACAACATGACTTGCAGAGACTTCAGTGTGATCTTTTTGTTTTCATTAGTAATTTGTTCTAAATTGTAGTTAGTGCATTAGAAATGAATAGGGCATTTATCATCTGAATAGGCTGTCAGATTTACAGGTTAGCATCTGAATTTGGCATCCAGTTGCATAATTAATAGACTAATAAATGCTTTTCAAAAATTAAAACCCCTATTATGGTTATCATGAAATAGATTTCAGTAACAGTATATGTTTGAGTCTGGCTGAGACCTCAGCAACTGATCCAAGAAAGAAAAATACAGTAATGGTTGAAATTCGAGCCTCTGGACAGTTTGTGTAATGGTGAGCTTAAGTGAGTAAGGCTTGTAACATTGTAGAACAGTTTTGCTTCAAGTTCTTTCATCTTTTTTTGCACAATTAGCATGTGAGATAAATCAGAGGTCACTCTGTCAGTCTGGAGTGTGTTTCCAGGGAAAGTGTGACAGCTTGGGATTGGTACCTTGTTTCATTATGTGTCTCAGAATGAATGATCACTGCTGTATAATGTGGTACAAACAGTTGTTGAGTATTCCCTGTTCAAAGAGTCCTGTAAGACTGTTGTATGAAATTTTATGTAAGTTCTGATTTGGATAACTTTCAGTTGTTCCTTTTGTGTTTACACATTTATTTCTACTGTGAATTGCATACCAGTCTCATTGCAATAGAACTGATAGTAAATGATCTTGGTAGATGTACATTGTTTGTGAATGGAAATTGTTCCACAGACATGAAGTAGTTTAATCCAGAAATTAATGAGCATCTAAAGGATTAGGAAGACCGCTGGACATCCACTGTGCTGAACTGTAGCCAACAAACTGCACTTGACTGAGCTGTCCTTAGGGATGTTATTGACAGAATTCTTTGAGTACCAGGTGAACAGAACAGCAGCCAGTGATTTCAGTGGAACTTAAATCTGAAGAGCAGAGTCACGAATAGAATTCTCTATAAATTATGTGGATTTAAAGATGTTATCAGAAATTACTCCCTCCACACCCTGTGAAGTCAAGCAGGTGTCCATGAGATCATGCAGTTTAAACTGGTAAAAGTTGTATGGGGAGAAAGCATTCTCAGGACTTGAAAACCATTGTTGATGGCATGAGGGATGCATCACAGACACTTGTTGGCAGTACTGTTAGTCTTTTGGAAATCAGTTGATGTTTTGACTGTGGTGTTTCCTTTTTAAAATGGTCTGGAGGTTAAAAATGTAAACATAACACTTCAATAAGAAAAGGCAAATTTATCTTTGGGGGTTTTGTTATGATTATTCACTCTGAATTTTTGAACTGCTTTGGACTGAAGTCTGTCTTTGATAATGGGAAAGAGTAGAAAAGCTATCGTGTTCAGAGGATTGATTGCACGAGGAAGTTTAGTTGTCATTCAGTTTGAACTAAATGTGTTATCCTGGGGGAATGTGGGAATCATAGAAGTAGTCAGCAGTAGCTTGCTTACGTTACCTGAAACCTAATGCCTTTAATCTGCAATCTATTAAATGGCAGTAGTATGTATATTATACTCTTTTCCATATTATTATTTCCATAGCCTTTGTTTACCACTTGTTTGAGTTTAAGATGAGTTGGTAATGATGTGGTCACCCTTCCATGGTAGCTCCATTGCTTGTGCCAGGTTCCCGTGCCTGGGTGCTGTAGCATTTCTCTGCAGCCAGGGAATCTCTCTTTCTCTTTCTGCTACGGAATTTTTATTTGCTGGCTTTTGTGTGACTGCATGTTGCCATTTTTTTTTTCTGCCAATGTTATGAAGCTGCTGATCCTTTCTGATGGAGCAAAAAAGGGGGAGGGGGCAAGAAGAAGAAACAACCTTTCTTTTGGTTTGCGCAGCTTTTGTTCAAAATTGGTTTTGCTTCTGATTGGTTTTGCCAATGGGAGAAATTGAATAAATCAGGGTATAATTTGAAACTGGTTTTGTTGCAAATCTAGTGCCTTGTGTGCATTAATCTTGTTCTGTGTTCTGCTTGATTGTGTTACAACTTTGTATAAGGATTTATTTGACAACATTATCTTTTTGTAGTTTCTAATGATACTACTGGGAGTGATTAATTTTATAGAAATTGATGGTGACAGAAACCAGGATGGAAGTCTAGATTGTACCTGCTAGTTAAAGTCCCACTTACACTCAATCTGCTTTTTTATCAAATTGAGAATATTATTAAGTGTGTTTATATATATTGCAACTTAGACCAGTGCATTCAGAGTCTTAAGGTACCTTTAATATTTGTGGTTAGGGCTATTTGACACCTGAATATACTGATACTTTGAAAAACACCATGTAAAGTGGAAAAAAGAAAAGAAACCTTTTTCTTTTACTCTCAGGATTATTTACAAAAATGAAAAGTATTTTTGGACAATCAAATGTGTTGGAATGCATACATAGTGCCTGTATGTATACTCTGCCATCATATAGAGACTGTGTTTTTGACACCCTTGGCTGTCTGATCTGTACTTTCCCTATCAATCTATCTCCTCTAGAAATTTTTCTGACATTCCAAACCTTTAAATAACTTTGAACAGCTGCCTTCAGGAAAAAAAAAATCATTAAAAAGTTTTCTTCTCTGCCATCTGCTTTGCATTTTGTATTGTTAAGCCTCGCTCTCTTTAGCAGTGAAATAAACAAGCCAAACAGAAATACCACAGTATTTGAAATTTCAGATACATATTCTTAATTCTGTCATGATTGTTTAAGAGACAATTTTTTCCTTTAAAAAAAACCAAACTTAAATTGCTAAGAAGTTTGAAGTGGTGATTTTGTCTTGCATTCTCCTTTTCTGTAGCATGCAATGTGTCTGTCCCAGATTGTGAGTTCTAAAACCCTGTGCTTCAAATCCTGACATTTTATCCTGGGGGCTTCTCTTAGGTAATTTTTAGAGAGATTTTTAGCTTAGGTATAGTTTTCTTACTCTTTCAAATCGAACATTTGGATTCAAGATAAGCATGATAACTGTTCCAAGTGATTTCTTCAGATTGTGTGAAAAATTTTGATTAATGAAGGTTCTCATTTTGTAAATTAAGTCTCTTGCAGAAGGTTTTTTATGCAGAAAACCATCCCGATTACGATATAAATAAAAATCTTATTGGCAGTGAGTTGGTCTCAGCCATGTAATCTGCTCAAGGCTTCCTGCCCCTAATTAATCCAGTTAAGAGCAGAGTAGGTGTCCAGTAACTCTTTCTACTGACTGCACATAAAACCTTTGACCTGTGATTAACAGGGTTTTTCCCTGTTGTCAGTGTGTGCAATAGTTGGTATGGCAAAGTGAGTCAATCTTTCTGTGCTTTTTTTCAGTAGAGGTCATATTTATATGGCTCTTCTGTAAATAAAAATTACTCTGCTGCTCTAGTGCTTCCTGTAGTTTTCTTCCTCTTTTCATTCATTGCTACTATTGCTGTTCAGGAAATCTTGACCTGTAAGTGTGGAGGTTGAAGAGGGGAGGTGACTTGTCCAAAGCTACTAAACAAGCTGAAACTACTAACGGGGCACTTTTGGTTTTAATGCTGTGTGCTTGATGCAGTTGATTGAGAAAATCCTAAACCATCTGAACACTAAGGACTGTTGTTTGTGTCTCCATCCTGTGAGCAAATGCAGGACACATCGTGTAGGTGAGGTTTTGCTGTGGGAGTATGTTCACCTTCTTCAGCTGAAGTCAAGGTCTAGGACTTGGTGGTTAGTTTGTCCAGTTGTGTTGTAGAAATGAATGTTTTGTGATAGAAGAACTTCTGTTCCTTCTCTTGAGTTAGGATTTCATTAAGAATAGTAATATAATATTAAAAAATACATTGGTTATTATTTTGGAAATTTATTAATGCTGGAAAGCGATATGTATGTCCATTGCTCCCAATGCAAAAAAAAAAAAAAAAAAAGACAAAACCAACATTGAAAGCAATCTGGTTCCATTAAAAAAATTAAATGTACATAATTTTTTCTTCCAGTTTTAAGTTACAGCACTGAAGACTATTTTTTAATGTAGGCACATAACAGCACTTCACTTGAGAATTTGTTGATACTGAAATTAGTAAACAGAATACATCATTCTTAAAAGTATCTGTAATGACAAGGGAAATTAATAGAAACAAAGTAATAACTGAAAAGAGAAGATGACTAGTATCTGAATTTATTTTTATCTTTGGAATCACTAAATTAGAAGATAACCTCATATAACATGTTTTTGTTTAGGGCCAGACTTAAAAATCAAATGGACAATTTGGGGCAGTGCTGTTAGATTTCATATCTGTGTAATGAATATCACTTGGCTGTTTACAATGCTTGCATTTGCAAACAAGTCTCTTTATATTGCCTTATGTAAGAATGTTGATAATATTTTTTATTTTTTATTATTTATTGCTCTAAATCATACTTTATAGCACTTTTCTTTAAGGCAGGGTGTACCAGGGAGTAGATGGATGCATCAGACTATTAAAATTATTTTTTGTTGTTGTTGTCTGTTTTAAGTCTTTTACCTTAATGGGCTTATTCACTTTATGAAAGGTAGCTTTAACAAGCAAAGACTTTTCCTTGCATTTGAGCACTTGCTGCAAGGATTACCTTAAAATAATAAAGATACCACGAGTAATTAAAAATGACAGTATTTGATCTCTGTGTATTTGGAAGAATAATGAAAGTCTAAATATGGTAGAGGAAGAGTTTGCTAATTTTAGCTGACTTAAAATTATAGCATGGGGGGTCAAAAGGCATTCTGCATGAGTTTTTAGTTATGTCAAATATAGTATTCTAATTACTGTTATTTAATTTTCAAATAAATGACATTACCAAATACTGATGTTTTGAAATCCAATGCAGGCCATTAACTCAAGAAGAAATTGCTCATCGGCGTGAACTTGCGAAACGAAGGCATGCAGAAAAATTGGCAGCAAGTCAGGGGAAGGAGCTGTCAGAAAAGCCCCCGAGTGAAAATTCGTCTGAAATAACTGGGAACACTGGTGATACAAAAGGTGTGTGGTACCTTGATACCTGTTTTTCTAGGAGGGTGTTTGATAGTAGCGTCCTGGTGTTGCCAAGGGGCTGTGTCCACGCTGTGAATCATCCACATGCCAGTCCAAAGTGCAGTGCATGGAACTGAACAGAGAGGGAGGAGGGATTTGTAAGAAAGCTGACAGTTCATAAATGGTGTAACAGTGCCGTGGGTTCCTGTTCCTTAGCCTGAGAACGTGCTTGATCTCTGTTCTTTGAGTCACTGATGTTAGATGATGCTTGAAGGAGATGCTCTGCTAAAAACGGAGTAATTTTCAACACCAAACAGACAATAAATTGGTACAAAAGCAGTGTATGAGCAACAGGATTGGATTATATGTAACAGTTGTGGGAGTTGGTCTTTTCTCCCAAAAAACGAGTGGTAGGACAAGAGGAAATATCCTCAACTTGTGCCAGGGAAGGTTTAGAGGAAAAATTTCTTGACCAGAAGTGTTGTAAAGCCTTAGAACAGGCTGCCCAGGGAAGTCACTGAGTCTCCATCCCTGGGGATATTTAAAACCTGTGACACTTGAGGAACATGAGTTTGTAGTAGACTTGGCAGTGCTGGGTTAATGGTTGGACTTCAGGATCTTAAAGTTCTGTTTTAACTGGAGTGATTCTGTGATTCGCCACATGTGACAATATAATAATTGATCTTTTTTTCCTTCAGATGATGAGGCAGAGAGTGTTTTTATGCTTAATATATCTTTTCTGACTGGTTAGGTGAAGAGCAACAGCTCACTGGTCAAGGAGACAACATGACTTCACAGGCAGTGAAACAGGAAGCAGACAACAAGGAACATTTCATTGCTTTTGCCAGAGTGTTCAGTGGCGTGGTGAAAAGAGGGCAAAAAATCTTTGTTTTAGGACCAAAATATGATCCTGCTGAGTCTTTGCATAAGGTAAGAGGTGACTGTGAAGAGCTGCAATAACTTGGGATTCTTTTGAAACACTGATGACTTAACTTCTTACATGTGTCTCATTCAAAAGAGATAAAAAAGTTCAAGTGAAAAATTCCAAAAAGTATCAAAGTAATTTAGGTAGTTGTGCTAATAGCTGATAGTGTCTGTAAACTCGTTATAAACCTTAACATTTCCAAAGTAGTTTTAAGTACAGTGTTGTATTAGCTAACTGTAAATCCAGTAGGTGTATATTTTCTTTTTAAAAAGAATGGGAGGGAAAAAGGAGTTCTTTTAGAGAACAGAAGGTGCACAATAGTATTGGAAAAACTGGTGTTAAATGTTTTGAGATTCTGATCAAAGAAGTTCATTACTTTTGAATTTACTTCAAAACAGTTGTTTTTTCAGTGATAATGAATAGTGAGGGAGAAGTAGTACACACCTAAAATTTGCCAAAGAAAGCATTATTTTTTATCTTCTTGGCAGCATTCACATGTTTGCCTCAAGTATGGACTTTTGGGAGTGTGTGTTGGTTTTTAACATCTAAGGTTTGAGATGAAAATGCTTTAGATTGTATTTTTTATTGTATTGTATTTTGTATTTTTGGAATGAAAGGAGGTTTTGTGGAAGAAGTTTTTATCCAAGTTAAGTGGTAAATATCCCAATGCTGGTTTTGTGCTCTGTGTAGCTGTCGTCCCAGTGCTCTGCCACAGATGATCTGCCAGCAGTCCCTCATATGACCTGCTGTACATTGGAGAACCTCTACTTACTTATGGGAAGAGAGCTTGAAGATCTTGAGGAAGTACCTGCAGGAAATGTTCTGGGTAAGATGTAATTAGGGTTTAATTTCCTAGAGCCTGAATCCTTATGTTGTCCAAAATGGACTGAAATTGGTTTGATGTGATTAATAAATAAGAACTTAAATCCGTGAATATTTTTACGTATGTCGTATGTGCAAAAAAGGAAGGCAGTCTAATTAAATTGGGATTTCTGTGCACTTTGAATAAGAGAAAACTGGGGATTACATTAGCCTTTTATCTTCAGGTTGGATTTTTGCCAGGTAAGCATTGCTGCCAGGAATTGCCAAAGGCAGTAGTAAATTCTCATATGTCATAAATTGCAAGGATTATTTATAATATTTTCCCAACAGTGGATATTCTTTAATGTGACTTTTCTAGTGATGTGGATGAGTGTAGTTTTATTTATGGGTCTGTTTGAACTCTGGTGCTAAAAATTGCTTCTTTTATGGCTGTGGCAATTTTTTTACTTTCTCCATGGACAAAGTTATAAAGGTCAACCTAATCATTGAGTTATGCTCTTTTGTGGCAGATTCTGAGCTGCTTTGCTCTAGAATGAGTAGCATTCTTCACTGGTTTTGTCCTTCATTTGTCTTTTTTTTAATAACAAAAGTAGTGTTTAGAATTTAGAAAGTGTAAACTCTAAAAATTATTTGGTTCTTTTTTTTATTGTGTTAATGAAAATGCTTGAACTACAGCAAAATACAATAATATTCTCATGTGTACTGCCTGATTTTTAGAAATTTATGGTGTATATATATAGTAAATGAAAAATAGGTGTACTCTGTCAGGGTTGAAATTTTTTAATTTAGGCAGCTAAAACCATGCTTTGTCTCTTTTGTCATGGGCCTGGCATTCAGGAAATAAGCAGTTGGTGAATTAGTTTTATTTGGAAGCTTAATATTTTAAAATTCTGACTGTAGTTGACCATTTGCGGTGTGAAAATGGTGAGTGTAACTGTGTGTGTGAGTGTGTGTGCCTAAGTGTGAGTGTGTAACTGTGTGTGAGTGTGTGAAAATATATTAAATATATGATCTATTTACTTAAAAAAATGATTAAGAGTTTGGAAAAGAACAAAGAAACCCATCCCAAAACACTTTGCCGTAAAATGAAAGGATGTCATCTTCATGCTTAGCAAACAGTAAATACTCCTGGAACTGCCTCCTGCAGAGAAAAAATATATTGTGAGGATTTTGTTACGTCTTTAGTGTTGACAGTTGGACCAAATTTTAAGAAACGTTCTTGTAACCATCAAATTCTGCCAGAAGTTGTTGGTAGTCAAGTGCTGAAGGCTGCTCTTCAGTGAGGTCTAACTTTTCCATAAAGAAAAGCAGTTTACTTGAGTAATATGAGTTCTAAATGGTCATATGGAGAAGAATTCATTAGAATATTAATGAATATCAGAATTCACAGTCAATCTTAGCCAGACTATGTTTGGTATTTCATCTTTTATCATCACATCATTGTAAAGTGATCACACAAAGCAAGTTTTCATTTTTACCTGAAGCAGAAAAGCTCAAGTCTGTATGTTGGGTGTTTTGCATCTAATGTAATTTTAAAGATATTTTTTTAGACTAAAAATCCTAAATGCCTTCCCTTTGTTTCTCCCATTTCCCTTTAAGGCTGCGCTGTTAATTTACATAAATTCAATAAACAATTCAATGATTTGATGATGATTTACCACACTCAGAAGAAAATGCAATGCATTTATATGAAAGGAATGTGTAACAATGGTGATGCAAGACTTTTGTTATTCCAGTTAGTAACAATGATTTCGGTTTGTAAGGCCATTTGTCTTCCAGCTTTAGAGCACTGAGCAGTGATTTCTCTCCAGCCATATAAGGAAATTGCTTGTGGATTATCCAGTAAATTAAGGAAGCTTTTCTGAAAGCTCTGTGGTTTCACTCTGTAGAATTAAGTTATTGCCATAAGGAATACACAGTTAATAGTGACTGCCTATTTCCATTTTAGTGCTCATGGTACAGATTTTTTCAGATTTTTTTCATCAGAGTTTGTAGTTTTTTGCTATTATTTATAGGTTGTTTCTTACCAGGAAGCATTTACTTGGTCCTAGTAAGCAGCCTTTTTATCCTTTATACTGACTTTTGCAAAGGTTTAATGATCAAAGACCAGGCTTGATGCAGAGGTTGTTTTAGTGAAGATTGAAAGATTTCATCCCTTGTTACTTCTGTTCAATTAATATTCCCTTAAAATACTACTCTCCTTTTAACTGATGAAAATCTGAGATTGCCAAATATTCTAAGCAGAAAGGGCAATGAAGCATAGTGTGTTTGAACTGCAGAGCTGTGACAAACAGAATTCAAGAACATCAAGTTGGAAAGTGATGCCATGTCCTTGTCTAATATGTGTAGCCATTTTGGAAAACTTTGGGAACTTATTTTCTGGTGTTATTTTGAGTTCCTGGAAGTGAGGAGAGGCAAAATGTTTTGCACTGGTTAATTTGTGTTGCAAGTTTGCAGCTCAACTGTTTTGCCAAAAGTATTTGTCAAAAAGCTTTAAGCAGTCTGTCATTTTCAAGTAATATGGCAAATACAAAATAGAGCCCCTTCCATATAGCTGTTTGTAATTCAGAATGTTTTTTGCAAACTTGTGACTGCTGTGCATTTTTGTAGGCCTTGAGTAGGAGGTGAAATATGATTAACAACAAAAAGTACTTGGGGACCAAGGGTAATAAAGTCTTTGTAATAAATCTTCTTTTAAAAATGATTTGTCAGAATATTCTATGAAAATAAAAAAATCCTTGTCTTAGACAAAACCACCTGGTTTGTAGAATGTGTAATTTAGAAGGATTGTTGATTTCTCTGAGAAATAAAAAGGAATATATGAACAAAGTGCCCTCTGAGAAGAGAATACTCTCTTATTTTTCACCTTTTTATTTGTCACCTTTCTCCCCATCTCTGTCAGATGTCCTGTGCCAGCAGACAGGATATTTAACTTGTTAACTGCAAGGGTGAGCTTTGTAGTCCTTTGAATGAACAGAGACCTTGCAGGAGGAATCGAGTTACTGGAGCAGCAGATGAGGTTATACTGGATGAGGTGTGTGCCCTCGGGTTCCAAATGGCACTTGTATTGAGTTGAAACTGCTGAATGAAGAACATGATAGTCATTGGAATGGGCCATGAAGGTATCTTCAGGTTTAATTTGGAAAAGTGTTGAAGTACTGATCCAAAAATAAATTGTGTGTCTTGCTGCACTGTTTCAGAAGGGTTTATTTTTCCTCAGTCACGTCACATGCCTTTCCAAGGTGTGCAGCTGCTGAATTTGAGCCTCCCTGTGGGCATCAGCTCTGAGAGTTCTGGGAGTGAGATCCTGCTCTTGCCAATGGTCCACCTGCATGTCCTGACTGCAGTGCTGGCTGTCCCTGTGTCGTTCTGTCCTGACTTAAGGGCCCTACCAGCTTCCCTTGGGCTGAGGCCTTACTGTCTTAACAGAAAGTGTTCTGCTATGTTAATTCTAACTGGGTATACCAGAACCATGCTGAAATTCCAAATATAGATGTGCTCTGTACTTGCAGACATTAAATGTGACAATTATGTGTGCCACCCAAATCCCTATCTCACAATAATTATTTTTAATTCCAAGACATCTCAGGCACATTTTGTGCTTCCCTTTTGAAAACTGCCTGAATACCCACTGGAAAGAAAGTCCAGTATCACAGACCTTGGAGACAATCTAGGCTGTTTTGACAATACTGTCCTTCTGGAACTTTAAGGAGAGAAATGGTACTTAAATATATTCCAAACACTGCTTGACTGATGTATGTTCTTAGTGACACTATAATTAACACTGGCCTTTGTTTCCATAATATCATCTATGCAAATATCAAGCTACTGTAACTGTCCCACGCTCCTTAAAGGCTTGTCCTTCTCTCCTTCAGCAAAAATAGAACAAAGGAGCTTGGTGTAGACAATCATCTGGCCATCCAGAGGTTTTAACTTCTTCTATTGAGTGTTACAGAAGCTTAAGTTCTTGCTGGGACACTCCCTTTGGGGGTATCAGTGGCACTGGAGGTTTCTGCTGCCACGCAAACATCTTCTCGAGAGGTGTTGTAATTGACAGGAGGTGAAGCCTGGCTGTAGCCTGAAATCCACTGGTCTCCAGTTTGATTATCATAGCTCTTCTTACTAGTGCTTGGTTTCTCTTCTAAAAAGGAAAATTAGAAATGGTCCAGTTGGAATACATTAATTGTATTAATTGATTAATTGATTTAATGTGGAAGCTGTATGTAAGGTCTTTTGCTTGCTAAGTAGTGTTAGGTATTGTTTAACAAGCTGTGGAGAGTGATAGTGCAGGTGCACAAGTAGAAAATTAACACTACCATAAAGAATTGTTCTTTTTCATTTTTTTTTTTTGTTAATGCAAGTTGTGGGGAAGCAGCATTTATTAGGTCTTTCCATGAAAGAAAAAAATGTTGCTTGTTTACCAGGAGGCAAAACAATAACTTAAATTGAAACAGTGTTGAAAGCTGCACAAAGGAGATTATTATATGCAAGTTTTAAATTATGTCAATTATGTTTCTATATTAAGAATGCTTAGTCTAAATTAAAACTCTATCTCACACCAGTAAGTGTTCTGAACTATTAATAAGTCTGTATTATGGGGAATGCAAGAGGAAGAGGGGATGGTTGATTTGCTTGTTCCTATGCAAGAATCTCTGCCCCTTTATGTATATAAATACATTTATTTATTTACTTTATTTATTTACTTGAACCAGTCAAAGAAAAAGTACAATTACAGGAAAAGGATCACTTTGTAATGGTTGTTGTGAAATTCTTGTGGTTGAAGACTATAAAAAGAACTGAGTGATCCCCAAAGTGACAAAGGAAAAATCATGAGGCAGTATCTGTGGAAAATGCAATGTGGGCTCATAAGTAAAGATTTAACAAGTGCATGCCCTCCAGATGCACAGAATAATAGCTTTCTTTTTTCTTCCTCCCTTTTTTTTTAATTTTTCTTGTTGCTGTCCTATAATTGAAGACAAAATGTCTCTTTTGTTCTCTGCAAAAAAAGGGTTGTTGAAGGTAGTGTGAAAAAGTATTTAAAAAATAGGGGAAAAGAGGTAGTGGTTTTTTTGTGATCATATCATGCACAGATGAAGGGCTTAGAATTCCCATACTGGATATTGATTACCATTTCTAAGTAATGTAAACAAGTGCTGATATAAAAACCAACCAACACACATTTTTGAAAACACTGCTTTAGGTACTTGTGTAAGTGAATAATCATGTGGGATTTTTCTAAATTGGCTCAGTCATGTGTTTTTCCTGAATGAATAATTGAAGGATCATTCAGTGATACATTTTTGTTAATTGGAATAAAATTTTTCTCAAGGCATGTTGTGCATACACACACACATACGAGCTCAGAATGACATGCACCTTAAGTTACTGATCTGTGTGCTGGTTTTTATCCACAAGTACCATAACAATGGACTTGTGTTTGCTCGTGTACAAAACTTAGATTTTTTTCTTACAGCTGCCTATACAACTATTGAAGTGCTTTTTGTGTCTTGCTGAATACTGTTAAAAGCAAAGCTTTTCCCTTGGCACTAGATTTGTAGTGCTTTAGTGTAGGGCTCATAGGAGGCTAGATGATTTCCTGAATGTTTTCAAATGCAGTTAGCTATGTGAATATCAAGTGTTCAACCAAATTAGGAGCATTTGGTTTTTTAACTTAGAAATTACATAGTTAAATGCAGGAATCTAGAAGTCCCTCCTGTTGCCAGCTCACTGTCAGACTTCCCACATGACACACTGTTGTGTACCTTGGTGTTTCCATTTCTAAAACGCTTCTTTTCCCATGCAGTGTTCTTTCATGTCTTAATTATTTATAAAGCACTTATAGGACTCTTGACATGGGAACAATGTGGTGTAGGAAATGTGGGTGGTTATGGATTCATACCTCTGGATTTTTTGGTACCTTTCTGAAGATAGGTGCCACAGAGCTGCAGTAGCATGAAGAGCTGGTGTGAAGGAGTACAGCTAACCTCATTACAAGGTGTCTAACAAGCATTTTATTCCTTTAGGACTTCATTGAACAATTTAGGAGCTTTTAATAAGCAGCCTCTGTTAAGAGCAAAGAGCAGCTGCAAGCAGCAATGCCATTTTAAAAGCCCAGAATGGCTTTCTAGGCCTGATGCCAGCTAGCAGGCATTACCACCTTCTGTGAGAGCACTAGGAACAGGCCTGCTGTTCACCAGCCTTGTATTTCTGTGCAAACATTTGGTGGGCTAATTTCGCTCTCTGAATCAGTAATGTGATTATTTAAAAAAAAAATAATTTAAATAAATAAAATCGCCAGCTTGAAGTGATTCCAGCTGCATGGGCTGTCTCATCCCAGCCTGCTGTGGTCGGTGAACGCAGGAGGGCAGTCTTCCTCCAGAATGTTACTGAAATTAGCCCAAAATACTGAATGAAACAAAGAAAACTCAAACCTTTGTCTTCAATTTTGGAATGCTTACAATTTTTATCTCTAACTGCCATCTTATAATGCCTATAAAATAACTTTGCCTTTTTAACTAGTTTTTAGAAATCCAGCACTGTTGAGAAAAGGTATATAATTGAATGGCTTTTGTTGTTGAATGGCATTTTATCTCCGTGGACTGTTGCATTTACTGGGCACCATAGTATTTATATTAATTTCCTACCCAGTTAATGTTTTATTAATAGTTGAATTGTTGAAAAAATTGAATATGTTCAAGTTGTTTCTTTGAGTTAAAGACACCATAGTTAATCTGTTGTTTGGCCTCTTTCAGAGCTGGAAACTGAAACCATTTTCTTTAACTCTGTTTTTGCCGTAGTTGATTTTGTCCCTTTGCAGTTCCTGCTCTTTGCTGTGTGTGCTTCTAACAAGCAGGCTGAGAAATCTGTATTGCTTAGAGGGCAACGTGACATGACATGGAGCACAGCTAATGAACTAGTATCAAATGAAATTAGAAGTCTATTTTGCTGATCATCTGCTGAGTTTCCTTTGCCCTGTTTGCCTTAACCATTTCATGTGGTTTATTTCAGGGGCTTTGATTTGACAATCTTTATTGCAAAAGAAATAAGTGATTCATTACCTTGTTTTCAAATCAATATCAAGATATCACTAGAGAGGAACAAAATATGCCATGTCTTAGGTCAGAGTTATAGCACTGACATGTCTTTATTAACTCAGCTAATTTTTTTTTGAAGGACACTTTCAGTGGTTAATAGTTTCTTTATAAAGCCCTTTTTGTTTTGTGTTTTTTTGATGGGTCTTTTTGGTTGTTTTTTTTTCTTTTTTTGAATTTAAATTGCTTTTTGAGTAGCCGTATTTTTTGTTTTTCTGACTGTAGCTTATTAAGACTATAAAAGGAAATCATAAGTGTAGTAATTCTTTCTGAAGAAAAACACTAAATTCTCTAGTGCTTCTGGAATGTTCTCTGCTCTAATTTTCAGGAGCTGGTGATGAGATTTAAAAATGTGTTTAGTCTTGCCACTGAAATACAAAGGGGTTTTTATCATATTTAAAAATTTGAACTGTATAAGACTAAAGACATAATACACTGATCTACCCAAAAATGCCTGTAAATTTATTCTTGACCCCTACTGGATTATAACGTCAAAAAAATGCAAATGATTAAGTTTTTGAGGAAAGGAGAGAATGCAATGAAACATCATTCTATGTCAGTTTTATAGCAGCTTTTAGTTTTTATAATCTGTAAAAACTGAGCTTTCATGTGAGTGGAAATTAGATTTCTGTGTTATCTCCCGAATGTGAGGCGAGCCCTCCTGATTCTGTGGGGTTTGTCTGCAGACAGCTACTTGCTGATGCTTGAGGTTTCCCAAATAACCAGAAGGAAAACTGCCCAGACTTGTCGGTGTTGGTTGTTGCTACTTGTGTGCCTGTGGGCAGCAGTGGGACTAACAAGAATCAAGACAATTTCATACCACTGCTGCTTGAAGGAGCTCAGAGCACAGCAGCAGGCACATGCTCTGCAGCTACTTAATATAAACATCTAGAAATAGAGTGGGCAGAGGGTCTGAGGTGCAGGCAGTTGTCTGTTTATCACCCTGGTGTTTATTGCAAAAAGAAGTGTTTCTTGGCCATGAGGCTTCAAATTTGTTCCATTCCTATTATTACACTGCTATTCCTTGTTCAGAATTCAGGGCCAGTGTTAGAGGGGCCTGACTCCTCTTGTGTCAGAGTGGACAATTGACTGGTGTAGTCATTGCCCCTGGGCAGGTGTTACTCAGCCTTTCAGTAGCTAACTGTGGGTTTAGGTCTCAGATACTACCTGGCTTATCTCCACAATCTCCAAATCCTCTGTGAGTAGTTGGATGGGTGTAATTTTGCAAGTCTCTTTAAAATGAAAAGACAGGGATTTCCCCCAGTATTTCACACTTACTGTCCTTAAGTTAGCATCAATGTGCTATTTTTAGTCTCTCTCTCTATGAAAGTGCTTGTATAAATAAAGGAAGAACAGTTATCTGCAGAAATAGCCATATTTATTACTTGGCTAATGAACCTCTTTTCCAACACTGTATGAATAGAAGAAGTTAAAGTAGTTATTATCATCAGTGTAAAATGGTAAGAGAAATCTTAAGGTGAAGTTTTGAGATTGTTTGCTGAGCTCACATCTGTAATGCTGCATTTGGGATTTTCTACAGCATACTGAGATACCTCAGTGATCATTTGGGGAAATGACTTCATGTTTTCATTTGAAGAGCTGGAATGCTATACCCTCCCTCAGTCTGCTTTTAAAAATTACTTGAAGCATGTTTTTTTTCTTTGGTGTGTTGTATTTTTTTAAAGCCAGTATCCTCTTTAAAACTAGAATGTCAGCATGTTTTACTAGGTGTCTGTAGTGTAGCTGTTTGCTCCCTCCTTTCCTCTGATGTGGTTCTAAGGGAAACCATCTAACTTGCCTTGATTGGTGGAAAATCTCTGAAGAGACTTTAGTATCCATTACTAAATGAGGATCTATAATAGAGGAACCACAATGACTTCAGTTTTGTACTTACAGTTATTAGCATTCCATTTCTAAGAAAATCCTGCCTGTTAGTGCAGCTTTGAAATGCTGTCTTGAGGAGGTGGGAAACATCAGTCCAGGGATGAACTTGGGACATCAGGGCATGAGAGTAAATGTCGAAGAGATTCAGCCAACAGGCCTCATTTGAGGAGTTAGTGTAAATTATCTGATTTAACAAGGCTCTGTATTTAGACTATATAATTGAACCTTTTATCCCCCTGTACAAAATGACATTTGGCTTTTCTTCCTTCTGAATTAAACATGCTAGAGAATTGCCTTTGCAGAAGTTGTTCCTGTAGAGCTCAAACTTTCAGAAACCTACTGTAAAGGAACATTTCCTTTATTTAATGTGACCATGGGTTTTCTAAAATTCAAACTGAGAATATTCAGTGTCATTTCAGAAATAGGTGCAAAATAATCATTTTAAGCACAAATGAGTTTGAAAATATATGCCTTGCTGCATGTAAATTCATGTATAGTAATTCAGACATAAAAAAGATACTGTAAATCAAATCTGTTTCGAATGTGTCCAATTACCAATGCAGAAAAGAAGTTCTATTCTAAAAGGATTTTGGGTTTTGCAGTGTTATTTATGGAAAATATGTATCTCTCGCTACTGTGATGGTGTACGTGAGTCAAATATGGGCATCTTTGAAAATACGTATGTACTTTTAATCACCTGGCTATTCTTTTATCTGTTTTTGTCAGATAAAGTTCAATTTCTATCAGATGAATTAAGTTGCAGCTTCATTGCAAAAGTAGTCACTTCATGTACTAAAAGGTAGTTATGAAACATAGACATTTGTTGGAGTATGAAGTCACAGTATACTTGGGGGCAGGTAACAAAGTTGTAACTGGCATAATGCCTCATAGGTGTCATTTAGCCTGGACTTTTACTCAAGTGTGCAATTGCAAAGACACTGAAGGGTGTAAAAAATGACATTAAATCATGAAGTTATCCATGTGGGTAATCACTGTTTTCTGTGTCATAGAGATGTATTTCACATGTGTGTGCACGTCTGTCCCTAACACAGCTTCTCTCTTGCCAGGCCTCAAATACAGTGCTGCTTCTTTATCCTTTTGCAGTCTCAAACAGGACACTGTGCTTTTCCCAACACAACCTAACTAACACAAATAATCATATTAATGATAGAAAATATTTTCGTTCCTGATGTTTATCAGTACTGAGATATAACATGTGTAACACTTGGGGCAGGGGAGAAGAACTTGAATCTAGAAATTAGTTTGGTTGTCTCAAAATGTCATCCTCTCTGTGCCCTGAGGGAGGCAGTGAATAAGTAAGTGATGGATAAACGTGATTTTTCTAGGCAGTGTAGGCTTTGTTGGTTAAATTTACTTTTGCATAGTCCTTGACTGCTGAGTGTTTTCTTTTAAATTTTTCCTTTTCCAGCTTTAGCACACCAGGAAGTTGTTCTCTGTATATGTGTTTTTTAGCAATAAAAAATTTATAATTCTCTTAAATTTCTAATTTTCTGTTTCCTTATAAAATCTTTTCTAAGATCTGCAAAACTGAAAACTCCTTTGCATGGCTTTGATTGACTGAAACTTTTCCCCATCTTTATACTTTAAACAAGTATCCTGTGAACAAAACAGTTCTAAAGAACAAATCTAGTGGATTTCTGTTTTTCACTGAGTTTCAGTTTCTTATATGTACAACTGTCTGATAAGGATTATATTTTAATTTGAATATCAAATATCTCAATGTTCGGCACATCTCAGTTATGACGACGATTCCTTGACAAATTAGGGTAGTTAGAGAAGTGTCATTTAATTTTCTATGTTTCTTTACATGAACTGGCTATAGGAACCAGTTAACTTGTTTTATCCTTAAACTGTTTTCTTACTCCCATTTAATGTGAAGCCAGAGGGCACTGTTTTTCATACAACACAAAAGTGCTGCTATTTCAGCTTTGGATGAAGGTCTCATATGGATTCACAGCACTGTCAGTGTAGTGAAAACTTTGGATTATGGTTTTTAATGTGCATTTCTTCATGCAGAAAATCTACAAATGTTTTGACTCCAAATTAAATTAATCTCACCGAGTAGTCTGAGAGCCAAAAATCTGCAATTAGGATGGTTCCTACTTATTAGCTCAGTTTGGAAATTTACGGGTTTCAGAGGCAGTGTAGTGTTAAGTAAAGCCACTGCCGTGAAAACATCTTGTTCAGCTTCTCTTTTTTTGACACTTTCTTTGTCCTGAGAAAAGCCACTGTTCTATATGAAAAAGAGCTCCTCTCTGAATGTTTCTTTAACTTTCATGGCTACACTAATTGCCTTCTGCTCGGAGTAATAGCCCGACTGTAGAAATTAGTCTGGACCTCCCTCAGCTGTCTTTGGAGTGTTAAGGTGGCTCTGAAATCGACCCTTTTCCCCCTAAGCTCCCCAGCCCAAATGTGAAGTGTTAACCTCTTGTTTTCCCCTTCTATTACACCTTTCTTTCTGTATTTCTGTTATTCTACCTCTACTTTTAATTTGTATTACCTTAGTTATCCCATGTCAGTAAAGTGAGACTATATGAGAATATTTTAGTTAACCACAGCCTAAGCAAGTGCAAAAGCTCTTCTTTTAACTGGCATTGTTTATGCAAAACCACTAATCTGTGAGGCCAGTTTACTTGAATGTGTTCTAAATTCCTGCTGGAGCACTTCCTAATCTTAACCAGGCCTCTGTGTAGGGGGGAGAGGAGCAGGATACCTGCTTTCACACCTGCGTGGGGAGAAAGTGTTTCTCTTATTGTGTAGTAGACGTGGTGTCTGTAATACACAGCATCCTTACAATAAATACCATCTGTGGCTGTGAAATGCCTCTACTTCTGCATTTGAACCAGCCACAGAAGCCTTCATTTATCCCTTTGGATGTTTCTCCTTTGCTTCCATTGTCTGTTGTTACCAAAACTTCAGGGAGTTCAGAAAAAGCAGTGAGGGGGTTATACTGAGGGCATGGGAGTCTGAGTGGGGAAGACCAGTCTGGAATAATTTTTGCACATAACCCCACTGTGGAAATGTGATTGACAGAGAATCACAATCCTGTATCACAAACGGGAAGGTTAAAAAGTCAAGAAACTGTTAATAAAGGCTGTGTTTTAGTGACTTATTTTCTAAATATTTTCGCGAAATTTTGCTGTTGTTTCATATCTCGGATGAAATTGCAGAAGTGTTGTGAGAGTTGTTTGGCCTGTGTCAGGCTGTGAGTCATGGAGCTGGCTTTGTCTGGGTTGTGAACTGTGGGGGGGACTTAAGGCAGAGCTAAATTTAGGAGTATCAACTGATGTCAAACTGCGGAGCACTGCTAAAAAACAGTGTTAAAGGGGCAGCACTGGATAGTTTAGGCTCAAAGTTTAGAGTGTTTGTAGTACTTTTTTAATTTAGTAAATAATTGGAAAAGCTGATATTTACTAGAAGTATTCTGCAGTTTGCAAACCAAGCAGTGTGAGTTTCAACTCCATGTGTATTTAGCTAGTAAAAACTATTGTAATTTCATTGTCAAAACGGTATGATTTGACAATAGCAAGCCTATATCTGCTTCTAGTTTTACCTTAGATGTTTCAGAATCTTAATGGGTAAGAATGTTATTCATAAAGAATTGTTTCATTCCAGTCATAGACAAGAAATAATGTTTGAAGGGCTGTTAACGTTATGTCTTAAGATGCAGAACACCTGCTCACCTTACTTGATTGTGTTTTGAAATTTTGTCATTAAGGCCTGGAACCAAATTTAGATACCTTTTTGCATCTAATTAAGACTAAAAGAAGTAGGGTTCTTTTCTAAACTTCCTTGCTACCTACTACCTAATTCTCTTCAGTGAGGTCTGTTATGTATAGGGGCAAAATTCAAGAGTCATTTTTAAAAATAAAAAGCTCCATTTTCCAAGGCTGCTCCTCTGTTGTGACTGTCTTGGACTGTAGCTAATGTTTTTTGTGGGGTTTTACTTTTGGTAACCTTTCTTTGAGCATGCTTGTTTTGGTAGATAAGTCACCTAATTTGGTAGTGAGAATTTTATATTGCAGTCTTTGCTTCTGGCCCTGTCTGTGTGAAAACAGTGAGATTGCACAAGGAAGACTGCAGTGAGTTTAAGGACCCCAGCTGTGATGTGAGTTAAAGTTTTTCTGGACAGAATAGAGGTAATTTCTGTCATCCCAATAAATTTGAGGTCGGCAAGTTTTCTTAAGGCACTTCACGTTAGTTTAAGTGCACTATTATTTTCTTGAATGTAGGCAGACCTATGCCAAGGCAATGTACTGGTGGGAACATAGAAAAACTCCTCTTTGGATGTGTAAATTTTACAGTTGTTTAAGTTAATGTATGGGGGCATAAGTCAGTCTTACCTGTTACTGACATTTTAAGCTTCAGTGGAATGCTAGCTTTGATACAACTGTTTCAGTGACTAATTGGATTTCTGAAACATAATGTTGAGCAACAAATACTCATGCAAAGACTTGATGTTTTCCAAGTGTAATATGTTAAGATTTGTACAAATCATGCCTGCTGCAATATCGAAGTATTGGGTCACCAACCTGTATGAGTCGCATGGCTGTGAAGCCGTTACTGTAACTGAAAATGCAACCTGCTGGTGGTTCTTGTTCCATCAGTCACTGCACTTACTCAAGCACTTTCACACTCATTCCCCACTCTTTAGTGTGCTGGAGCTGATGAGGACAAGCAAGTTGCAAGCACACGTGATTGAGAAGCTCTCAAAATGGGATATGAAATGTCTGGAATCCCGATGGTTATATTTTTCGGAGCTTTTGCACAAAAGACTCGTTTTGTGATGTTCAAAAAGAAAGTTCTCTGAGCAGTGTTACTAACAAAGCCTGGATTCCTGTGGACTGATGTCCTTAAAATCCTCAGCTCCCCTCTAAGCTGCACCTCCCCTCTCCCGCAGTTGTGCTGTCCCAGTTGGCGGCCAGGATGCGCATGCTGGTCGCCAGCAGCTGCTTCCAGGGATGTATAACGATCGTGTTTTGCCTGCCCTTTCTTCCGTGAGCTCACCAATTTTGGTCTCCCTTCAGTACTTAGCCATTGATTTTACATAACTTGTGGAAACTTAATTACACCTGAACCCTCTCCTCTCTCTCGCTGTTGAACTTAGTGGAAGTTGACAACAAGTTTGAAAGTTGTTGAGGGGAGCCTGTGTGATTACAGGAGTTGCGTTTACTTTGGAAGTGGGACTAAAAACATACTCCATTTTTAACAGATTCTTTTGTGCCCACAATCCCATCAGGAAGTATGACATACTGTGTTGAAAGCCTTGCCTCTCAACCAAAAAGAGTCATTTCAGTGCTCAGGCATTTTTAGCAGAAATGCCTCTCATTTTTAGTAAAAAAGGTTTATCTATCTGGAGGTCTTTCAGAGTGTTTAAAGCTGATACAGAGCAGTGGCAAATGGCCACATTACTTCTGTTCAGAAAAGCAGCTGACTTTTTTTTTGTGTTTTAAGGTTTTACTTTGTCTTGAAGCAGCAGCCCAGCCATTGCTGTTGCCTGTGGGTGACACTTGATACCTCATCTGCAGGCTCTGCTGCTTAGGCAGCACAATGTCAGCCAGCCTGACCTCCTTGGGGAGGGCACAGATGTTAGACATGGAGACAAATTAACTTTTTTCAGAACCTAGAGGTGTTAGCTGCTCCCTCTACATGGATGGGAAAGGAGGAAAAGGTCTCCTGACTGGTTGTAGGAGATGCTGGTTGTTAAACCTGGTCTTCAGGTTGGTGCCATCATGCCATTGAAGTTCCACTAGGATTAGTATATTGAATTGCCTGTTCTTGGACAAAATATCAGAAGCAGCCTCATAATGCATTGATGGTTGAGGGAGTGAAAATTGAGTGAGAGGGAAAATTGCTTTTTATTAGAGTAGTTTTATTTGGTATCCTGAATTGTCTCACTCAGAGTCTGATAAATGCTGGTGCTGGAGAGCCAGAAGTGGGGACAAGGTTGTTCTTTTTGGGGAGCAGCTGGCTGTAGATCAGCCCAGCTGTATTTCAGATGGTGTTCTCTGACTGCCTTTTGGGGTGGGGCCTGTTTTCCTTTTATCCTCTAATGCAAATGAAGCAGTCGTTGACTGCTGTTATTCCTGTAGAAAAGGGAATTAAAACACTGAGGGTTTTCCAGATGTGGAGATGTTAAAGCTCCAAGCTCCCTCCCTGGTATCTTTTGTCAGTGTGAGGCTCATGCCTGTTTGTAGCAAATGAAGACAGCAGTGTTGGGGATGTTCTCCATGCATATAGACTCATGTGATGTAAATAAAATTAGATCTTACTAATCGTTCTGTTGGTTTTTGGGGTGTTTTTTTTTGGTTTTGGTTTTGGTTTTTTTTTTTGCAACAAGGCATTAAAAATCAAGTTCTCTTTTAATTTCTTCATTTTGAAATAGAGGAATGTTTTAAAGCCCAGTTTAATTATGTGGTCCTCTTCACTAGTTTTAAGAATTCTCCTACCTTAGGAATGATCTGTGTGGTTTTTTTCCCATTTTTTTCTTGTCCTAGAGCTAATGGAAGTTAATATCTTGCAATATTTTAGGAAGTCAAAATTATGCAGACTGCAAATTACAGTAATAACTCTCGATGATACATTAACTGAAGTAATCAGAAATTAGGGTGAAAATTACAGTCTTCTTTGGTGAAAAAGGTTTGGGGGCATAAGGAGGATAAATAGCATTTCTAACTTTTAACAGTTTTTTACGTTCTAAATATATTTGATTTTTGGTAGGCTTAGTTTACACAGAGGCAGACTGACAGAATTACTTAAAGTGAAGCTGGCTTTTAAAATCCATTATTAAAATATAATTTTGTGAAAAAATAAGAATTATTTTCAATCTGAGGTCAGTATTAGTGGCCCAGTATTAGGTTTTCATGTGGCAGCAACTTCTTTCATTCTTTATTTTATTTGAATGCATTTTCTGTTTATTTTTTAATTAATTTAGTTATTAAACTGGAGCATGTGATAAATAACTCATTATCAATAACCTCCTAGGCTGCTGATATAACAAGTGTATTTAAGACATCCCTGTTCCCTCTCATACCATCTGTTTTACACCCCATTATGTCAAATAGTCCTAATCTGAGGCATTTGAAAGGTGCTTTATTTGGTTAGAATCCTTCTGATTAATTATTTCCCAAGATATTATTGCTTGTGTAACTACAAATGAGCTACTTAAAGGTTTCTTTTAGCTTGAAGTGAAATTTTATATTCTTCTTTATCCATCTTGAAAATTATTATATTGAAAGTAAACATCAATTTCTGCATAATGCATTCTGAGGCAGTCCATTATTCATGGTGCTTTGGAAGACTCTTAAGCCATATTTCCCAAGGCAGCAAAATCAGCCAGCATAAATCACTTATAGACAGATGTGTTGGGGGGTGGGGAGGTTGCCTTTAAAAGAGAGCATTAGGCATTGGGTCAGGTCTTGGAAAATTGAATTTTAATTAGTTACTTGCATGTCTTACAAGTTAACAGGATAAATGGTCAATGGCTCAGGCATTTCCCACAGGATATTGTACACATTTGGTAATCAGTGTGCTGCTGCTGCCTGTGATATCTGAAATATCCTCACAACTGATTAGTCTGTATTTGCATTTACCTGATGTAGTGAATGTTAAAGGCCTTATGTTCTTTTTTTAAGTAATGAAATAGAAATCAAGTATATTTGGATTCTGGAGTTAAATTCTAAAACCAGCACATGGATGGACAAAATTTAATGAGCTTTTCAACTAACTGCCATTGTTTTTTGTAATTGACACTTCTAGTAGTAGATTCCAAATTCCCCATGTACCTGGGATATGTAATGCAGAATTTGTAGGAATATGTTCATGTACCATTTTCTAGGCAAACACGACAAAACCGCCAAGACTTCTACAGATTAAAATTAATTCTTTGCAAGATCACTGCCTGAAGGCCTCATTAATTTTAACACCACTTACAATTGATTCTGGGAAGTAACAGATGTTAGTTATATTTTACAATCTTCAGTTTAAGAAAACAGTATATACATGAAGTCTGCCCATTTTCAGGAGACATTACTAAAACTGAATAAAGCCTAAAATGGCATTTTCTCTGTGGCTGGTTTTTAGACTATGCTATAACTAGTCTGATTTATGAAGAAATCATTTGCTGTTATTGATCTATTAGCTTAATTATTTTGCTCTGTTGCGGGAAGCATTTGGTCAAGAAATTAGAAGAATTAAGTTTTCTATTGTGCTGAAAACCCCAATGAACTTTAGATCTTTGCTCATTTGTGTCTTGCCTCCAGTGCTTTCATAAAAATATTAAAATATGGTATGGGAGTTTGTCTTCCCAGTGTCTACTTAGAAATAAATATTGAACTTTGCTACATTTTCAAGTAGAAGGGCTTTGCCTCCATCTCCTTTGTTTTAATGTTAAGCAGTTTTCATGCTCAATCTGACAGAGCACCAACTGATTCCAAGCTTCTCTTCCCAGCCTCAGGCTGCTGCCTCCCCCTCCTCTGCTTTCTGAACATCTGTACCATTCAGTGTAGGTGAAATATTTAAAAAAACCATTGAAATAAAGTGAGAAGTGATTGTTGTGATTAATACTTCTTATATCTAATCTAGTCATGATCCTCTAACGTGTGATCCTATTTTAATAGATTTCCAGAACGGAGTATGTGTGCACAGTTAATGTTTTGGTGGTGGTCCTGCAAAAGTGTAGAATAACAATTGCTCTACTTCTTTTCTAATATAACTGGCCAGAGAGGTTGGTTTCAAGTAACTTTCTCTGCTTTTTAAAATTCAAAATAGCAGTATTAAATGTGTCTTTGCTAGGTGACTGCTGGAGATTTGTCTTTTTCTTCTGCTAGCTTGAAGGAAGAATTGTAGATCTTCTGGTATATGTTCCTTTTGCAAACTTAAGTGTTCTTATCAAGCCTAAGTCTAAAGTATTTTACCAAACACTTCAGTGTTTTCTTGAGTTTTGTTGATGGATGAGGGTTTGGTTGGGTTTTTTTGGGGGGGTTTTGGGGTTTTTTCTTGGTTTAATAGTTTTTGGTTTAATAGTTTTCTCGTTTTAGCTGTAGGAACCAGCAGTAGACGGCCAGCATGTGTGAACAATGCAGGGAGGCCTCTACAGCTACACCTGAAACATTTTTCATCTTCACAAAAAGATACATAGAGTCTGTAGAGAGTGTAGTTAAAGCTCTCTTGTCTAGAAGATTTTATTTTTTCTTAGAGGATTGCTGGGCAAATTTTTTCCTTGCATAGGATGCACCATGAAAATTCAGCTGATCTGTTTTCCAGTACAATATGCAATTTCTTTAGTCTATTTATAAAAGCACATTTACTATGACTAAATAAAAACCCCTCAACAACAACAAATCAGCATTTCAAAGGACTTGTAGATTATCAAAGTAAATATGTTTAAACAACTGTTCCTAAATTCCATTTGTTTGGGGCAACAACCATTCTGAACTGACGCTGAAGTTCTGGTAGTAATTTTTTTAAAAAATTAAGTAAATTCAGATGTGTTGCTGTCAGGTCAAATTAAAATAATTTTTTTCAAGTAATTATAAATCCAAAATTTGGTTTGTGCTTCAGAAACCCCTGAAGAGTTTTGTGTGGCGCTAATGCTTTCCACATGCAGTAATGGAAGCATTAATTTGACATACAGGCTATAACTGAAGTGAGTTCCAGTGCCTATGTGGTCACTTTGTGCAAAGATCTGTCCACATATTTACTGTTGTTCAGTATCGCTGCTTTCAAGTGATGTCAAGCTGAGCTGGTGTGTGGAAAGGAATTTTAATGTGTGGGCTCAGGCAAAATACATTATGTGTGTGCTGCTGAGGACAGCTACTGACCATTTTATAAAACCACAAAAGGTGCTGTTCAGTGCCTTTATCAAGAATGCTCTACAGGTAAAAGTTTAAAGTAGCTGTAATTAAAGATTTTTTTCCTTTTTTTTTTTTTTCTGTAGAGCTACAAGTGCATTGATTTCATAATATGTAAAGATGGATGGGAGCCTGTTACAGATCTAAGTATGACATTTCTAGGCTTCTATGCTAAAATGACACTTACATATTGAAAAATCAGGATAATTTTCTTTAGTCTTGAGCTCCAAAAAGTAGTATGGCATGATAAATGAAATAATTTTGTGGCATAAGAAAAACATGATTATTTGAAATACTTTCATCTTCTATAGTTATTGGTCTCATTAAGCAGCTTAAGGAAACCAATATTTCATCTTCACTACAACAGTTTGTAAATCCAGAAGCCAGTGTTGGAATGCTAACTGATTTTGCTTTAATTCTGTTTACCTTAAGGTAAATTTGTATTTTAGCAAGCAAATTTCTGACTCAGCTTTGATGTCAGCTTTTTCACACAGACTGAGTGCAGGTAGACCTCAAGCCATTCATTGTAACATTTTGAAGATGTTACTGTTTAATGTAAAGGGGTTTTTTTTGAGTTTCCTTGAAATTGTTCATAGTCTCATCTGAGAAAATATAGGAATGTTCATAATTAGAATTGTCAGCTCAATCAACCCTTAGGAAATGTGTGTTATCATGCTGTCTAAGGGCCTAATGAAATATATGGTATTTTTTCCCAAAGACACTCAGCAGAAGATAAATGATGCTTGTTTACTCATTATACGTGTTTGCAATCCTTCTAGAAACCATAATCTAGTAATAGGATATTTTAGTGGAACATGCTATTAGACTGTATTTGTGCTCTCCTTGCAGCTCTGAAAGCAGACAGCTTTGTCCTTTGAACTGCTGTTTTTTTCCTAAAAGAACTCAGTGGGGTGCTCCAGCACTTGTTCATCTTTCACTACTGGAAGATTCAGGAGTAAAGCCCTGAGTTGCTTCTTGTGTCAAAAGCTGCTTATTGCATTCAGTGCCTTACCACAATTGTGCCCCTTGGGGAGAGGAGTTCTGTCGTAGCATTATTAATAATAGGGTTGAGTTTACTCTCAGCTGATCAGAAAGTCAGGCTCAATTTCCCCTCCAACTGCTAAAGGGAATCTAAAAGTAAAATTCTGTAGTAAAATTGCAACTGAACACCTTTGTATTGAGAAACTGAATTCATGTTAGTCTCTAGCACATACTCAGGTAGAACTTGTGTTTTGGAAACTCAGGAAGAAACTGGGACAAATAGTTCTACAGTCTGTTGGATACTGGTGATTTTTAGAGATTCAGCTCTAAAGAAAAAACACATTGGAAAAAAGGAAAAAGAAAATGTTGAATTAACTTTTCTGTAAAATGATTGGAAAGTACTGAGAGCAGCTGAAACCATGCACATACCTTACAATAGTCTGTTTTCCATACAAACAATTTCACTTGCCTCAGAAGCAAGTAAGAATTGAGGGGGAAGTGCACAATTAGAGATGAGGAGGCTCACCAGCAATCTGTGCTAACATGTGGTGTGTATTATGGAAAAAGTTGATGAAATCTCAACTAGAATGTGGTCTGTGTCTTGATTTACATTCCCTTCCCTTCTAGAAACAGTTTCTAATATAGAAAGGTCAAGTTCTGCCCTCAGATGTCTCTCTGCAGTGCCCATGAGACTCAAGAGAAACAGGCTTAAAATCTGAGGTGATAAATGTATAATACAAGGTATTCTTAAGGCATAGTAGCTACTTGTCCCAAAGTTACCATCATTTAATCCCAGTGATTAGTAAAACATTTTAAGATTCCTCAAATATAAAAGGCATACTATTTTAATTGAGTTTAATCCTACCAAAAGCCAGATTTTCCTTAAAGAATCCCTCCTTCCCTTTTTTTTTTTTTTTTTTTTAAATTAGGGACAGTAATGAAAGGCTGGAGGCTGATTAGTTGCCCTAATAAGTAACAGTGTTCTAATGGTATAATCTTTTGTACTCTTATGCTAGATACTGGGAAAAGGAGAATTATTTGCATAGATTTGAGGAAGAATGATGATTGATATGGAGGCATTTTCCTTAATTTTTTATTATTTTAATATTATCTGGCAAATTCAGTTTGTTCTTCTGTTTGTTTTAGTCGACCTTTAGCCTATTTACTTTAAGAAGAAACTGGAAACATTGAGAGCCAATCGTACTTTTTAAGGTGGATTTGTGTATTTGTTTTCTCATACATGTTTTTAAAATCACCTTTTAAATATATTTCTTTTAAAGTGTCTCTCACAGGGAGTAATAGAAGTCTTTGTATTTCTGCTCAAAGAAAATTATAGAGGTGTCACTGTGTTTGTACAGTCCTGTTGAAACAAAAGGCACATGCTCACGTTGAGATTTCAGATTGTGTAGATTTACAGAAGTTTGCATCACACCTACATAATTCACATGAGTTATGTAGGAGCTTGCATGGTCTGTCTCCACTGATCCACAGTGAAGTGCATGGAGCATTTGAACCAGGAGGCTTTACATATTGTAAGGTCTTAATCTTTCTAAAGAGGTATCACTGATAAGAAATGATAGATTTCAGTGGAGACAGAGCCTTACTGGGAAGATTAACATCAGCTTTTTGCTTTGCTTGGTTCCTTACTGTGTTAGTCCAAAGCCTGACATGTCTCCATTCCAAAGCAGCCCGGGATTCTTAAGTGGTGATATCATCAGTGAGAGAAGATAAAGATCGACTGAACTAATGTGCTGAGGCTAGTAACAATGTGGCAGAAGTTAAAATTTAAACAGCCTTCATTCTTCTTTGTTTGATTTTTCACACTGCAAACTAAATTATTCCCTTATCTGATTGAAAAACTTTAGCATGGTAGTGGTGTCTGCTTCATTTTTTTTGCAACTTGAAAGAACATTAAATGCCAAATCTTTCTACATCAAGGGAAACTAATTACATACACCTTGAAGTTGATCTGTTATGTTTTCAGACCTTTATAGCTGAATTGAGGTGGAAAAGCATACTTTATCTTTAAAGGCAGCAAAATTATTGTGTAAGGTGTAGTGGTTACCAGTAAGACATAGAAGTGAAAAGTAAATTGAGACTTGTCTTAAAACTCCTACTCCTTCTGAAAAATTTCAGTCATGATGTTCTTACCTCTTTTTACCATTTAGCTTCTATCACGTGTTAATATCTGGTGGTACAGGTAGCTAGACACTTGATTTAGTATTCTTATCTTCTAGGGCAAGTCAGAGAAGGGACTCAGCAAAAGAAGAACCTTTGTAAATCTCACATTTCACCACCTGTGTAATAATTCTCCCTGACCCATTATTTGGTCAACTTTTAAAAGCACAAACCACCAACCTCTGAAGGTCTTCTCATTATCTCACAGGCTTTTATTAAGGCTTAATTTTGGAGTGACTTTTCTAAGACCTTTCAGGTAACATATTGACACACGTTAGAGATCTGTGATCTCAAGTAGAATGTGTAAATTTCAGTGGGCTGGACAATAAGTAAGTGTAAGATTTATGTATCATCATAATTAGTAGAATTCTTCCGTTGATATGTCATGTGGTACTTTGGAATTAGTTATGTTACATCTTCCTCTAATATTATTCAGAGAACACATTAGCAGTTATTTAGTAATGATATTATGCAAAAAGAGTGTCCAAGAACCTTTATGGATTTTTCTAACATTTGTTACTAAGAATTTGTGAATTAAATAGATTCAACATGGCTGGACACTGCTCTGTGCTCACACACTTCAACAATTGAAACACTCAAGTTGTAAGCCTAACAGATTTCCATGAAAACTGTCAGAGTTTTTATTTTTAGCGTATTATTGGTGCCAGACACTTATATTTCATGTATTTTTACCTTAGAATGTGAAACAAAAGAGCAAAAAGCTTCAATTTTTCTTTATGACAGTAGGAGTACAGGAATGTGTTCAGAAAAGAGTGAGTCCGTCTGAAGTAAGATTTGGTAACTTTATTTCTCTGGTTCACATTACACTGTGCAAAGAAGCTGTTCACCTCCCATTCTAAATCATTTTCATTTTACCAGCTGGAGAAGATCAGAATAAAATGGACCCATCCCTTTTCTCAGTCCCTGGTGGTGATGATGATCCAGCATTTGTTTTTCATTCAAACCACATGTTGAATAAGTGAAAAAGAGGAAATACATGCTGGTCATAGGTCAGGTGCAACACAGAGTTTATACAGATTTATTTTCTTTGTAGCATCTGCAATCCTGCATTTTAAGCCATTGAATGTTGTTCTGCTTCCAGTTACTCTGAGGCAGGTTTTCTTATCTAATGACATTTTGGGTTTTGCATTACCCTGCTGGCCAGGCATGCAGCCTCCAGAGCTGGAGAAACAGGCTGATTCTGCAGATGAAACTGCAGCAGCCTGGATCTCCAGAACTCAGACTCCTGCATGATCTCATAGGGTGGAAGCTGACCCTCTTTGTTTCTGGCCTCAAATGAAGAAAGCTAAGTTAAATCAAGAACCTGGAAAAGTGTTAGGGTGATAATGGGGAGTTGGGGTGAAGAACTCCTTGGGCATGTAGGAGAGAATGAGGAGGAAGGATCACAAGTATCTTGCAGTCTACAATGGGAATTTAATTTTTAAGCAGGTATCGATTATGAGCTAAAGGTTTCAGTTTCTCATAGTGTTATAAGTTACAATCTCATTTAATTTATACTCCATTAGAACTGCAAAGCTCATTGCTTATGACCGAAGGAGTATCAGGAAGAGTGATTGTGTATATTGATATCAGCTGTATTTGTTGTCTTTATTACTCAAACACTTCTCATCATGTTTTAATAGCTTTGACTAAATTATGAATGATGTGCTGTTGGTTAGGAATTTGAAGGCAATAATTTCAAATTCCCCTAAATGTGCCAGCCGGCCAAGACTCAACATGCATTTACAGCAGCTATTTTGCAGATTTATAGCTAATATTTTTTTCTATATTTTTTCTTATCACTACAATTTATGCTGACTTTTCTTCAACTTGTCAGCATTATAAAGTATATTAGAATGAGAATTAATAGCTTACAATGGGATGAATTCATTTTTACAAGAATCAAGTTGGAAAAAAAGTGAATCCCAAATGGGCATGAGGGAGTGGGAAGGAAAAAAAAAAGCATTCTTCACAATAATAATAATGTAAATCTGGAGGAGGAGGCCAACGGAGGAGGAGGAGGCTGTGCAGTCTCCACTGTGAAAAGTTTTTAAAGCTTGAGTGAAACAGGTCCTGAGCAACTTGATCTGTCAAGTTTGCCCTGCTTTGGGCCTGGAGGTTGGACTAGATGACCATTGCAGGGCTCTTGCAGTCTAAATTTTTCTAAATTTAAACCACGAGACTTAAGTCTGAGCTGTACAAAGGCTTGGACATACTAGAAGGGGAAAAAAGTCCTCATGTGCTTTCTGTTCTTCAGAGCTATAAACATGCCTTTTAAAATATGAGGGAATGCAGTGAGAACTGTGAGAGTAAATATCAAATGTCACACCAGAGACTTAAGAACCCAGTTTATGCACAAGTATCTTAACAGGTACTTTATATGAACAGTGAGGAATTTTAGAATCCTCCTTTTGTAATTAGGATAATTTCACCTTTTTTTAACTTCATGATCATGTTTTTAGTCTCATTTAATATGACAGTGGGTAATTTTTTTTGTTGTTGTTTTGCTTTTTTGTTTTTCCAATTTCTGTTAGGAATAGGAGGCCTGCAGGATTTTGTGCTGAAGTCTGCAACGCTGTCAACATCACCTGCTTGTCCACCATTCACACCTCTCAACTTCGAAGCTACCCCGATTGTGAGAGTAGCTGTGGAACCAAAACATCCAAGTAAGCTTCAAGGAGAGTGGGGATGGTAACACCAGCTCAGTGTGGAGGCAGTGCAGCTTCCAGCCCTCAGTGATTTGGCTAGTTTGTGATCTGAATCAAGAGACTTGCCCACTAAAATGTATAGGTTCTCTGGAGGCTGTATGTGAGTTGTTCCAGCTGCTCTGCTCGTGTCTCAGTAGCTGAGGAGACACAGGAGAACTTGTGGCCTTTTGTGACGGCTGTTCCACAAGTCAGACACTGCTACGAGTGTCATTAAGCTTGTGGTGCAGATTTGCTTCCCCACCCTACTTCCTCCAAACCAGAGAGTGGGTGGGATATCTCTGGCTTTGTTTGAATTTCAGCCCAATTTCCATTTGTTGTTGTTGTAGTGTTAGTAGAACCAAAACAACTGGCTTTATGTTCAGTTGCAAAATGCTCTTAACACTAAGATTGCATATTTTTTTAGAGAGCTATTGGACAGCTTGGCAGCTGTTTGTTTCATGTGTTTGAGTAACAGATAATCATATGTTGTACATCCTACATTTGTTAAAGCTGTTTTGAAAGTATTGGAAATTACTGGTTCTGCTGAGTGTCGTATTAAGTTCAAAATGTTAAAGGAATGTAGTTCTAGAACTACTGACCAATTTGGGGGTAATTTTTGTTCCTTAAGAAATTAAGCTGGATCTTTCTTGCACCACTACTTAGTTTCTCCTCCTCAGTAACTTCTGAGTTTATGATCTGAACTAAGTTTGTTAGGAGTAAAGAAGCCTGAAAGTTGGTTATACTTGTAGAAGTTTCCTGAAAATCCACTGTTGCTTGCAATAACAGGAAGACAAGGAAAATGTGGCCATTGCAGTTGCCCAGTGATCTGTGTGTAGACTTGAGGTGGCCCTAAGCCATTGTCACATGTGTGCGTTGGACTGCCACATCCAGCCTGCTTCCAAACTGCATCTGCGTGTGTGGAAAAATGACTCACATAAATAGAAATGATTTCCCTATGTACATTTTACAAAATTCCTGCATGTCTTCATATCCATGTCAAAATCTTCCTGTATGGTTACCATGAGCTTTAATAGGAAAAAAAAAAAAGTACTCATTGCTGTGTGATATTAAGTGCAGAGACAAAGTTGAAAGTGTCTGTTCAACTGTGTTGGCCACATGACCTAACACTGCATTTTTTCTGCTTCTCATTTATTTTTATGTTTGTTTTTCAAGGATATTTTCTATTACACCCTTACAAGCTCAGCAGTGAATAAAGAATGTAATATTTCTTTTAATAGTCTCCAAGTGAATGACAAGTTTAGGAACCACTGTTCCTTCTGAATATGAATATATATTCCTGGAAAGCCCTGGGGTATTCTCTACTGCGTATGTAAAATAAAAAAAGAATTCATAATTAATTTCTTTAAATTGTATTCATTATGAAAGGCTGCTGACATGAGGTGTTTATGCATAGCTTTGATGTAATCTAGTCAAGTTTGACTCAGCTGTGCTTGTTCATTCTCCACTAATTTTAAGACAGCTCTTTTTAAACACCTTCGTTTTAGGGACAGCTGTGATTTGTTTCACTGAAAAGCTCTCACATTCCTGATTTTTCCCCTTCTCTGATTTTAATTGCTCTAAAGCTTTCTAGTGGCTTCCAACTACTTTAAAGTCCTTCCTGTGCTTTATTTGCTGTTATGTCTTCTAAGTAATCCATATGGAATACTATTTGTTTTAGTAAAGTTAATATTATTATTTATGTATTTGGAGCATTTTAAGCATTAGCAACTTAGAAGTTGCTACACTTAGTTATGAAAGATTGCAAGGAAGTGCAATTATTTACTGAAAGATGACTTTAAAAAGTTTTAATGGGTAAGAAAGGTTATAATTTGATAATTTGTGAAAATGAGGAGTGAAGTCCTGAATTTTTTAATCACTTCATTTCGATAAAATTCAGGGTTTTGTTGGTTGTGAGCAGTTCATGAGCTGTATCTGAAGTTAATTGTGTATAGGAAGAAATATAGCACAGTCACAATCAATAGCTGACTTGTTCTACTAAACCTGTTGTAAAGCTGTGTAAACAAAAAATGTGCAATCCATTGCAGTGTGGTGTGTACCATGGTTATAATTGTATGATGGGAATTTTGTCATCAGTGCATAAATTGTTGGTGACAATTCTGAGCACAGCTTATGTTTTCAGTTGCTGCTCTTAAACCACGCTGCTCTGTGTGACTCATAAGCAGAAAATTGCCCACTGAAAGTTTTTGCATGTTCCTAAAATACCTATTTGTGTTTAGGCTTCCATAAAAATGAGTGTTACTATTTCTCAGTGTAAGTCCATCCTATTTCGAATATTTCTTTCCCAGTATTCCTTTGTTAATAATACCCTGTTTTGCCAGGTGATATGCCTCAGCTGGTCAGAGGGATGAAGCTTTTAAACCAAGCTGATCCATGTGTGCAAGTTTTAATCCAGGAGACAGGAGAGCATGTGCTGGTGACAGCAGGAGAAGTTCATCTTCAACGTTGCTTGGATGACCTGAAAGAAAGGTTAGAGGGGCAAAGAGGAAGAAATATTTTTAGTTCAGTAGGTGTCTGTTGTATTTCTCTGTCAGATGGATATCTTTGATTTATATTCTGGTAAAATAGAGCTTTATCCACAAACAGTTTTTACCATTGGGTCATAAATGTAATTTTTTGTAGCTGTAAAATTAGGTGCAGTTGGGCAGAAGCCACTAGCTTATCACTTCTATACATCTAACACTCACTTGGGGCACTTTCTAGAAATTAGAAATTGCAGTAGGTTCAGGAGTCCAGTTAAGAATGTGATGTGGCATTTGTACAAACTGAAAACTGAAGGGAATCGTGTCTGTTAAATGCACTCTGAAAACTTATAAAGCACCAAGACCAGAATTGTATGTGCACACTCTATCCTGTGCCTTTTCTCATTGATTGTTTTTTTCAAATGTTAATCTGTTCTCATTCATGAGCAGTAGTTTTTGCAAGTACACATGCATATAATTAGTATCTTCTAATGTTTCTTCAAATGGTAGAAGAACAGATGTCTGAAACAATCCCTTCCTGTAACTTCATTTACTAAAACATTTCTGGTACTTCTGCCACATACATTTACTGTCATTTTCTTTCCAAACCAAAGAGCAAACCTGATGAATGGTTGAATGTTTATCTTACTATACCCATACTCATTTCAGTTAATATCAGAGAACAGTAATTTCTTATGAAAATTAGACTGGATCACTTGTAAAACTGGATATATGTTCTAATGGTTATCCTCATTGCAATTTAGTGCAACGTATTTTTACCACTTCTAAGAATATGGTGTTATTTATTGGTACATTTTGCTCAAATGTAGTGTGTTTAAGCAAAACTGGTTGTTCCTATCTTTAGCTGCAGTTTGCATAGCAGGATTGTTTTATTGGCAGTGGTCCAAACCCGAAAAAAAAGTGATAAAATAATACTCCATGACAGGGAAATAGGATTATAGTGAGCAGCTAGCAGGACTTACATATATTTATGTACACTTACATTCCTAACCTTTTGTTTTGTGTACATGATTTTGGGGGTTTTTGTGAGCTACCATCTAATTTGTCTTTTGTTAAGAGAATGATAGCCTGTCAGAAGTGACCGTTTTGTATCCCTTGTTTGTATTCCTGGAGAAAAAGTTGTCAGTGTTCCAAAGTACCAAAGCACAAAACCCCTCTGTGCTGGTGGCACAGTGAGCAGAAACAAGAAACACCTGGAGACACAGAGGGGCAGGACTCTCACCATTGTCCTGCCTGACTGTGGTTTATGATTTCTCATTTGGATACCAGCTCCCAAAAGAAGTTGGGAGCAGGTGTGTTCACTATGGAGCTCATGCTCTTTCAAGTTCTCTCAGGATTTGGCATACTTTAGTTGCCATTCCTCACACACCAGCTCCTGGACAAGAATTTCCACTTCCTTCTCTCCCCATTTTGTAGAAGGAAAAGTCTAGAATGGGATCCCTGTCTTGCTCCATTCCTCATGGATTCTGTGTAAATTCTGGCAGTGGTAAACTGACACTAGTTACCTATGAAAGTGTGAAGAGGAGAAGTTGTACTCTGAAATGTTAGTTTTAATTAGCTGTGCTTCTGTAGAAATGTTTAACTTTGAAGTGCACATAATTTTGAATAGCAGATTATGAACTAGGGATCAAGACAGCATATAATAACCTTAAAATATGACCCACAAGTTTTTCCCTCAAAATATTGGGAAAGGTTGTTCAAGACTGTTGAGTCACACTTGCAGTAGTGGGGCAGGATCCTGATGATGGCATCTACCACAATTGCATCAGCTGGATTTTGCAGATTTGATGTTTTTGGACTAGTTACAGCAACTGGGGAGGTTCTGCTACATTCAAACTACATTGCATTGTCAGAATTTTAATCAGACTTTTTTGAAAGCACATATTTAATTTTAGCTTTCCCACTGTGTATTTAGAAAATTATGTTCAAGTGATACTTATTGTCAAAGATGGGGAGAGGCATAGAAACAGCTAAAAGATCAGTCATCTATGTTCATCTAAATGATTAAATATGGATGTTCTGCTTGATTTCACCAAATTTATATTTTTTCTCCCCAGTTAGTTCTTTTTGAATGGAGTAAGAAATTAGACCTTGTAGCTTTGAATATTTTATTTTCTGCATTGTACAATAGAAATTTTTAGAAATTTCTGTCCCAGGAGCATTGCAAACACTAAGCATGAGGGGATTAAGTTACCCTTTTCAGAGTGAGAAACAAAGAGAATTAAGGTAATGGTGGCATGTGGGGGGGTTGTGTTTGGTTTTTTGGTGTAATGCAAATCCATGAAAGAACTGCAAAAAGGATAAATCTCCTGGGTTTGATTCCCATGGAAATCAAGCTTACAATTGTATTTGCTTTTCTTCCTCAACTTTATCACTGCCAAAATGTACCAGAACATAGGAAATTCTGGTTAGTCCTTCTGTTGTCATTTAATGAACCTGCTCAGAACTCATGGGTGGTTAAGAAGAATACACAACTCTGATCTTTGAGTCTGACAGATAAGAAATAATTGCTCCTTTTTTCTTGCCATCATTCACAACTTCTGACATACCTAAAATGTTTCACCTGATTTTAAAGCATCACTTTATAGCATGAAACATTTATAATAGTGGTTGTCAGCCCAGAAGGACAAAACTCTGTTCAGCTTGCCCAGCGCTTCATCTTCTCAGGGCATCTCCCTCTGAGCAGATGGACTGGCTCACACCAAGTGTCCATCTCAGTACCATGTCTGAGCAGTGTGGCCAACAACAGGAATAGGAGGAGTAAAATTGGAGTAACTGTGATGCTTTCCCAAGCCTGTGTGATTTTTTAGTCCAGGGCCCTTTGTGGTTTGGTTGTCAGTTAATCCTGCTCAGCCTTTGCCGTGCCCCACGTGATTTTGTAGATCTCTGTTGCACCCTTGGAACATCTGAAGGCTTCTTGTGCTTGCGTTCCTTTGATCATCTTTATTTGGTTTTTTTCTATTTCTGTTTCATTTGAGTGCAGAGAACAGCAGCACATAGTTTCCAAGATGTGGGTGAACCAGTGATTTATGCAGAGGCATAGCAGTGCTTTTGCTTTTATTTTCTTGAGTTCCTTTCCAAATATTTCTGAAGACATAAAAGGCAATGTTTCTTTTTTGAAGTACATAAAATTTGAGTTTGAAATGCATTACCTAGTAATCTATGTTGCAATCAGATTTCTTCATGCACATCTGTTCCATGTTAAGGCCATTGCCCTACCTCCCACCCCCAGTTTTAAAATTATTTTCAAGATTTTAAACCTTAAATTTTATTTTGCAGGTTTGCAAAGGTACAGATTAGTGTATCTGCTCCTATTATACCCTTCCGAGAGACAATAACAAGACCTCCCAAAGTCGATATGGTGAATGAAGAAATAGGAAAACAGCAGAAAGTTGCTGTCATACACCAAACTAAAGAGGACCAAAATAAAATTCCTGAAGGAATTCAGGTTGATTCAGATGGGCTTGTTACAATTAATACTCCAAATAAACAAGCTACTCTCAGCGTCAAAGCAATGCCTCTTCCTGAGGAGGTGACTCGACTTCTTGAAGAAAACAGTGACTTAATTCGAACTATGGAACAACTCAACACATCTCTGAATGAAGATAAAAAAACACATGAGATAAATCAGAAGACTCTTGATAGAATCAAAGAATTCAAACAAAAGTTAGAGAAAAGTCTTCAGGGAAGAAGGTGGAGAAATGCCGTTGATCAGATCTGGTCATTTGGACCACGGAAGTGTGGGCCTAATATTTTGTTACATAATTTTGGGGGCTATAACAGGTCTGTGTGGCAGTGCCTTGGGAACTCTGTGAAAGAAGTAGGTAAATACAGAGACTTTGACAACAGCATAGTGAGTGGATTTCAGCTGGCTACACTTTCAGGTCCCATGTGTGAAGAGCCTCTCATGGGTGTTTGTTTTACGGTGGAAAAATGGGAAATAAATAAAGCTGGAGATACGGTGCCAAATAGTAGGCAGGATTCAGGGGAACTTGATGCCACAGAAGATCAGCAAAATGAAGATAATAATGCTCTAGCAAACAGTTGCACTGATGAAGGTCCCAGTGCAAATGAACACCAGGACAGGAACCAAAGTGGTACAGACTCACCTGAGAAAATGAGTAAACACAAAGGAGAATTACTACTTGCAGATTGTTATGGCCCTTTCTCTGGACAGCTGATTGCCACCATGAAGGAAGCCTGTCGTTATGCCTTGCAAGCAAAACCACAGAGGCTCATGGCAGCAATGTACACCTGTGAAATCATGGCTACTGCAGAAGTTTTAGGTAAGACTGGGAAAATAAGCTTTTGCCAAGAATTTGCTTTCTGATTTCCTAGGTGAGGTTTTATAAATGAGACAGAATCACAAGGTGTAACTTCATTAAAGGTTTTGTCAGGAATCTTATATAGTTCTTCAGTAGTATTTACATTATTCTGAATGAGAAGTTAGCATTCTTCTTGCTTATCTGAACCATAGGTATAAATAGCAATGCTCCACCTTTCCGAAGTACAAGATACAAAATGTTGCCTTTTTATGAAGGTTTTTAAGACTACCTTCAGTAACCATGAATATCAATACTGTGCCTCATAATTAAGCATTAGTTCCATGAAGAGATGGGAAACCTGTCCTGTTTGTAAAGGGAGTGCAGGATTTTAGCAAATGCCATATCAAGATATTTTAATATAATAGAATAAAAATAAAATCAGGAAAAGGAATATTAAATCATTGTTGCAGTCCAGTTGGTAATTTTGTGTTTTTAAGTAGCATCTGTGTCCTTCTGGTATGCAAGTTGCTCAACCCAGTGCATGCCAAATGGTGTCACTTATATTACCTTACCACTTACACCTACTTAAACTTGTTTTTATGACCTACTTATGACACCACTTAACTGTAGTTGTTCTTGGAGTTTTCCATGGGAGTTGCTTGCACACTGAATCTGATCCAATGCACCAAAGTTTTCTTTAAAACTAGCTTCCAATGCATTTAAGCTTCCAGCAATTTTACTTTGACTGTACTAATCATGACAGAAATTACAGTATATCCCACATACAATAACTAAATATTTGGTTACTGTAAAAAAACCTCAGCTGTTGTGCACACAAGCATAAGGATAGCAGTCCAAAGACCAAATATTACAGTTGTTGTAATGAAAAGAAATGCCTTAGAGTGAGCAACTGTTTTGTAGAGATGCATGATCCTGTACTTTGCTGGAGGTACCCTGCAGGCTTTCCTATGGGAAAGGCTTATTGGCACTTTACCCTAAACACCACCTACTATGACAGGGAACTTTGGCATTTCAAACTCTTTCCTAATGTGTAAGATTACTAAAAGCTGTTAAGACTGGACTTTGTATTGTTCCATGTTGCTGTTCCAGAAGCACATTGACACAGTACTTCTGAGTCTCTACATCAAGCTGTAAGCAAGGTACCAATTTTTAGACCTCAAAAACACTGTATAAATTGCTGTTTTCCAAAATACTCACTGCCCAAAAAGCATGATTGTTTACAGTGAAGCCATAAACATGCATTGGCTCATCAATTGTGCCATAAACCCAAATGGAAACATGGCTTTTTAATGCATATATATATATATATTAATGAGTGTAATGTAGGACTCAGACATGCAGGCAAATTAGTCCAGTCTAATGAATGTGAATTGTGCTGTAATAGCCGTGGACATGCACTTAGTTCATTACAAATTCATGGGTTTAATTTTTATTGTGGAAACTTAAGCTAATAAATTGCATCCTCATTAGGAGAAATGAAAAGCAGTCCTTCTGTCCAGTCAGGCTTGGCAGCTGACATGTGTCAAACCACTGGCTTTTGTATCTTTATTCCTTCCTTTGGCATTCCATACATTGATGCCCTCTGAGGTTTAATATAGCTCCATATTGATCTGCTTGTTTCTGACATGTTAGCTTCTGGGAAAGTGAGGTATTCTATATTCTCAGAATATAAAGCTTTGTCCATCAGACTTTTCTGACAATGAAAATAAACTGAACTGAAGCAGAGGAGAGGAACAAGGAGGGGGGAACATTGTTTTTAAGTCTACAAGTTTTCTTATGGGTTTATTATCTTGATCAATGCAGATGTATTTGTTAGTTTCTGTCTGTAAGGTCCTTTTGAAAACATGATACCTACTGTAAAGTCAAACAAGGGCATTTTCACTGCTACTTTGATGACTTACACACTGTATTTCAATGGATTGGATACTAACGTGGGAAAGAAAATTGAAATTATCCGTGACTAACTTAAGACTTGAATTAATTAACAAACTAATTGAACCCATTACACATAGTAAATATGTAGTATTTCAGATAGACTAGTCTTTTGTGATTAGAATAGCACTGCACTATCTGGGACAAGTACCATGTGGGATATGGTGATGCAAGCAAATTTCTAATGGTAGCTAAGATAGAATTCCTAAAACACAATAATATTTCTTAGTAATGATTCTCAAATCTTCGGTTGTAAGAAAAAAAAGCAGGTGAGGCATATAATATAGCAAAGCCTTTCTAAAACAGTCATATGATTGTATAAAATGGACCTGGATGGATTCATACAGCAGTAATAATGTACTAACTGTTCCTCAGATGGTTCTGCACGCTGTATGGCAGAATATGTTGTTTGGTTGAATTTAGTGGTCCCAGTTAATTGATAGACTTACAAGACAGAATTTTAGCCAAAAAAGTTACTCATTCTACTTAAAGCTGAAACCTTCTGAACAAGCATTGATGTGTTTGTGTCCGTGGTGCAGGGTGTGGGTATGTGGGTGAGCTGATGAGTTGTGTCTCTGCAGGTCGTGTGTACGCGGTGCTGTCCAAGCGGGAAGGCAGAGTGCTGCAGGAGGAGATGAAAGAGGGGACGGATGTGTTTATTATTAAGGCAGTCCTGCCAGTAGCAGAAAGCTTTGGCTTTGCTGATGAAATCAGGAAGAGAACCAGTGGCCTGGCCAGTCCACAGCTGGTGTTCAGCCACTGGGAGGTAAAAATATCTATTCACTCCATCTGTTTTGGTGATCTATTTCCTGTAGATGTGGCAGACTGGAATAATAAGCAAAAAAGGTTATGTTTTGGTCAAGACATTTGATTAATTCCTTTCTGAAATGAGGAAAAAAAACCTTAAATTATTTCTTTTTGTAGATATGCTGTTCAGAAATGTACTTATATTTTGTTTAGATGGGATGCTTTTTTATTTCAGTGAAAAGTAAGTCTTTCACAAATGAAACTGCTTCTTTATAAATGTGTTTTCCTGGATTTATGTGCCCTTTTTCATGAGTTCTCTGGTAAACTTGTTTGGGGAATGGGAAAAAAACCAAAACCACAAAACAGCTCCAGTCTAACAAAAAATGAATGTATCAGTAAATCTAATGCACATGAAAGTTATCCTCTTAAGGTCTAGCAAACACTTGTCCTTCCAAATTCCAAGCCAACATAAATTTTCATGCTTAAAAGGCAAATGGAATAGATTTCCTTCTTTCAAAATTAAGTCTGTTGATAGTAAGTAGGGGTGTCCTCAAAAGCATTCTCTTTGGTCATTTTTGTCACTTAAAGAAAGGAAGAGTTGAATGTGAAGGTGTAAAGGAAGTAGCAAGTGGGAAAACTGATAAGAAGTGTCATCAGCTGAGAGTGCAGTGTAGTTTTTTCTTGTGATGGGGATAGTAGATCTTCAGGGAGAAAAAGAAAAGGCTGTAAATCAGAGTTCCTTGTTGAAGACAAACACACCTGCATTGTTGGGCTCCTCAGAAGACTCCAGTGAAGAAGCTGAAAATGGCTGCAAGGGCAAGAGTCACTGGGTATAAAGTTTTCACCTTAAATTTTTAAAGTAACTTCAAAGTCTAGATTTTTTGAGGTTTGATTGGGGGTTTTTGTTTGTTTGTGTCAGGTGTTCCTTTATTTGGTGTTAGGAAAAAATAGAAACTTTTGTAAATGGATGAAAAAATCTGTTTGTTTGTTTGATCTTGTAGTTTATTGTGTCACCTCAAATGTCAAGTCTCTGAGTAAAACCAACTGTAGATTTTTGAGGTCCGTGACACTCCCTGCAGTTGTCAGCTATGGGCTTTACCACTGCTTCTCTGGAGTATGTACTGGTTTTTCACATGGTGTGGATTCTTCATCCACAACTAAGTTGCCCTACTAGGTAGACTCTGTAAAATACTCCACTAACAGTGGTTCTTTGTTAGTGGTAACTGCCTCAGGAATTTTCTGTGGATGATAATAGAAAAGGAGGACCTCTGCAAACTGGCCAAGTGCTACCAAAAGAGTTGGGAAGAGTATTTGAGAGAGTACTTGAAACAATACACTTGGAAAAGTACTTCGTGTCTTGCTTGGCAGTGGTACCTTAGTGGTGTTAGTAAATGCAGGCACCAGGGACTTGCCTCTCCTCCCTCAATATTGATTCATTTCATCTTCTTGTAACTAAGTCCAACTTCACATAGAAACGTGAAAAGAAGGGAAAAACAGAGCTGCACGGAATGGAAAAAGCCAAAAAAAAAAAAAAAAAAAAAAAAAAAAAAAAAAAAAAAAAAAAAAAAAGAAAGGACAACCCACCACAGATGGTGTACACACACAAAAAAATAGATCAACTGCATCTTTTGAGTGTAGGGATCTTGGTTATAGCCAGTTACAGATCAGGTACCTCAAACCTATGATGGTGGCTGTACTGTGTGCAGTACTCACGTCAGTTCTGGATGTTCTCCCTTGAAGTGCAGCTGGTGAGGTTTTGTGGCTTAACTGGTCTTTTGTCTGAATGGCCTCTGACATCAGTGCTCTAAAGGAATATCAGTGAGAAGGACATCAATGCCAGCTAACCATTGTTTTGTGCCAGTTTCTGTAGCATTGGTGGCTCCTGTGCTTCAGCACTAGGCAAAAACATGAACCTTGTGTCTCTCAAGCCTCCCCTTCTATCCCCAAGCCTTGGCGTGTGCAGCTGCTCTCAGATGTCATGAATTTCACATAAGAAAATGTTCACACATAATTATAGATATGCATAGGAGAGGGAGATTTGAACAACTGGCAGCATTTTCTAAAACTGACCCCCGGGAGAGATTATAATTGCAGCTAGTATGTTAAATATATTGGTAGTAGGAAAAACTATGGTGTAAGCCAGTCACCTTTCCACCTGGGGAATCTGTCAGTGGGGGAGGGCTGGGGCTTTTTGTGTCCATAAAAGCCATGCTCACATGTTTTTGTGATAAAATAAGCCTTTTACTAAGCTACTAGTAATGTTATCTCTGTGCAGTGATGGCAGAAGGAGTGCATGTTACTCTCACATCATCAACAGACTTGCTAAATAAATACAATTTTCAGAACCTCGTGATAGTATGACAGAGAAGCCATGAGAAATGGTTTGTGTCTCAGCTCCTGTTTCTTCTTCTCTTTGAATTCAGCACAAAGTTGCATCAGGTGTTAGACATGACTTTGACACTTCACTGATGAATTATTGTATCTGTATCTACATGTTAAACACCAGCATTTTATTTGAATCCCTATTATTTAATGCATCATTGTGTAAGATAGTAGGATGGGAACTTTGTGTAATCTTAAGCTATTTTTTCCTTAGTGTTAAAAATGGGAAGAAAGTGCAGTAGCTTCTTGGTTTTGTTCTGTGTTTCCCGTGTTACCAAGTGTGTGGCTGCTGCTTTAATTGCACTCTCCAAACCCTTCCATGACATTCTGAATGAACTCTGTGCTGGTGGTGTTTTCTCAATGTGCTCAGCTCATTAGCTGAGTACCTGGGACATGTGTTTGTCTACACAAATTCCTTCTAATGTGTTGTTAACCCCATTTTACACAAAGCAAAATACACAGTTTGAGGGATTTTTAAACTTATAAACAATCTCATGGAAATCACATGCATAGAATATGTTTAAAGAATTGATGTTTAAGTTCCCTTTTTTACAGTATTTCATTAACATGATTTGTAGACTCTAAACACAGGAAGGTCAGTGATAGAACCTACATTTAAATGATGCCATTCTGGTCTCTGTGGAAATGATATTGCCTTTCTTTTTGTTCATTTATTGAATGTATTTTGTGTAGTTCAGATTGCTCCAGCTCCAAGGGATAGAGCAGTACATATATTGAGGTCTATCTTGTCAGATACTCCTTTTTTATTAATTTCTTCTGGCATGCTTATGCAATTTTTTCCTGCCTGTAAAGGACAGCATCAAGTAACCATTAGTGGAAGCTTGCAGTTTAGTCCCAGCTTAAACAAACTAATTTTAAAAGTTAGGCAAATGTTATGTGTGTTTGGTTTACTTGGCAATAATTTCACAGATTTCAATATAAACTTTCTTCTTAAATTTTTAATTTAAAATATTTAACTTTGGGGTGATTATGAATTAGTTGTAATTTTTTAAACCTTGAATTAAATAATACACCTTCAGTTACTGTATGTTTTTGTTTGAGCCTGTTTCCTTTGTTCTCAATTCTCTGTAGTTAAATCTTTTACTCAGTCATGTTATTTTATCTTAATCATAAGGGTGTTGAACAAGAAGGTATTTGTGATTGCACAATCCTTAGAATAATGGAACTCTCATCCCATTTGGGAAATCTGTGTTATAAGTAAAAAAAATGAATGCATGTGGCTCTACTCAGATGCGATTGAATTTTCAGCAAGAATTGTCAAAGACATGTACTAGTTGTAAAGCTGTGAAATGCATGGTATTCCTGCTAAATCACATCTTTTAAATTGCACCGAGATTGGTTATTAAACACACTTTTAATCTTGAGGGGGCATGAGTGAACTGTAAACACATTTAATCAGAATTCTTTTTCATTATGCCTTCTAAGCAGAATAGTGCCTAGAATGTGCCTCAGGGCTCTGGACAAAGGTAAGAGGAGGATTGTGTGTAATAATTGCAAGGAATATGAGACTTCTGAATGTGGAAGTTTTATATTCTGAATTTGAATTCATGCCTTTGGAATTGTAAGTCATTTTGCAGCTCGGAAGATGGGGCTTAATATAGAAGTTGCTGGATGAGATTGTTAGGCTTGCATTAAACAGGAAGCAGGCTGAGGTAATGAGAGAGAATCTATTCTAGGCCTGAACTGTAACTTTACATACATTATTGCACCAGTGACAGTTCAGGCACATAAATGAATTCGAGGAGTAACCTGGAACCTTTCAAATATGAAAAGCTCATTGTTTTGGCAAGGACATCAGAAGCTAATTGAAACAGTAAATAAAAGTGGTAGGGGTGTGGCTTTAATTCTCTTTCTCAATACATGTTTCTTAAGTAATAGGAAAAAATGCAGCACTAGAGCCACACATCTCCTTTTTTTATTTCCAGTTACCAAATTCCTGTTTGCAGCTACTGGCTAAAGTCAAGGCTAAAGCTTAGCTGTCACTGTTTGAGACACAAACAAGGATGATGCTCCTGAGCCAAAATAAACTTGTATGAGTTTATTTTATAACTGTGTCAATTCATTATTATAGTATTTCTTGTAAGAGGAGTTCTTGTATGTTCTTGTATCTAACCAGGCATTTTAAGGCCTTGGCAGTCCCTGTTACATATTGTGAATAAAAGCTCTGAAAAATAGGATGCTTTTGGGTGCTCCTTTTACGTGCAGGGTATCTACACACCCAGTACATTCATGTAGGGTATTCTCTGTTCTGGAAGCACAGTGCCAGTGCCCAAGTGGGCTTGAATTTGGTTGTGCTCAGTGCAGAACCACTTGTGCAGCATTACCCAGCAGGTATTTATTCACAGAAACCTCTGCAAGGTTCTGCTATTTTACCTGACAGTAAGTTTACCCTGAAACTTCTTGTTTCTCAGGGCCGCTTCAGACACCTCAGACGTGCGTATCAGCTCTACCTTTTTAAGTTGCATAGTCTGTGTCTGTGTCATTGTCATTACTAGGTGAGGGACACTACTTCAACTGTAAATGCTCTTGAAATATCTTTCTGCCATCAAGTTTTCAAAGGTAGAAAGGATTCTGATCCACTGGAGCCCGTATCATCTTTGAAATAGTGCATAATCATTCTTTTGATTGTTTTTTTTATTATTATTTTTAACAGAAAAAAGAACTTCTGGCATAATGTTTTGCTTGGCTTGCTGATGGCTGCTGGTGGTAGTGCCCAGTCACACTCAGTTTAGTGTTTCTTGGGATTTCTTATGAAGCAGTTCACAAAGGCTGTAATGTTGCTTGCTGGTCTTAAAATCTCCATCAGACAGTGTAAGACTGCTCTTTCTATTCATGTCCAACTAAAGCATTAACACATTGATGATATTTGGCATAAAAGAAATTTTCTGTCTTCATCAGACAGTAAGGACCAGTAGGGGAAATGCTACTAGGAGCATGGCTGTGTTCCCCAATCTGCCTGACCTTTTGGATGAACTAGGCAGATCACTTCTGTTTGCTTTTGATGCTTCTCTCAACCTCATTTTGCATAATTAGGCTGCCTTAGGCAGAAATGGGTTCTTACCATCATTTTGTGAAATACACTAGACAATGGGACCAGGATCACTATTGGAGCCATCTGGGTGACACTGAAATGCAAATAATAAATCATCCTCAAATTAAGGCTTAAAATTCCAAGCCCTCTTGAATTGCAAGTGGTCTGCTCTAACTCATGTCTTACTGAAAAGCTTGATTAGCTTACATAAGCATTTTCAGAATTAGTACACACTCTATCATCTGTCAGTATTAAAATAGTATGCTCATAGTATTTCTATTTTTATTGATGATGATTATTGTTATTATTACAGGTATTCAGATTATGTCTCTCATAAAGATACAAGCATTTATAGCTTGAATAATTAATGTGTAGTTGTTAGGCTAAAAGAGAGTGACATCTGTTTTGCCTGTGCTACTCTGCATGCTCTTACTAAACAAGTCTTATGAGACTTCATTGTTTGGGTGTGTTGGTTTGAATAGTTGTTACATTTAATGAAACATCTTGCTTTAGAATAGTTTCATCTTCTAAAGAATACCCTTCACTTGCAATATTTGAAGTAATCTGTTCACTTCTTTTCAAATATCTAATCCCAGCTGACTACATTATAAACAGCTTTATTTATACCTAGATTGGGCTCGTAGTTCTGCAGTGAGTGATGGGACACACTTCATGTATTTGACTGGGGGGGGTTTATTTCTCCTCTAAGTATAACAGAATTCTACTGGTGTGCTTATAGTCATACTTTAAACAAATTATATCACCCAAGACTTCTAGAAAGTAAATCAATGAAGATTAATTTAAAATGTTCCTTAATTTAAATGTTCCTGTAATAGGAACATTTCCATCACTTAAGCATTGTGTTTGCAATAACAAATTTAAGAGCTGTATCTGCTGCTGTGCACAGATTCATTTTTCTGTGTTGCATTTTATATGGACACATTTAAAGAAAATGCTTGTTTTCTCATAGAATAAATGCTGGTCCAGTGATCCACTGCACAGGTCTTGATTTATAGTTCACTTTTTAAAAGAATTGTGTTTCAGGAGAGCCTTGCAGATGTACAGAAACACTTGGTTGTGTTAAGGAGGAAGCACTTTGTTGTGTACACTTGGACGAGCAGTCATGTGTGTGCTGGGCTGTTTGCAGTTGAGGCTGATGTTGTCCCCATCAGAGAATTCTGGTGTTGAGTAATAAATAAACACGGGCCACTGGCTAGTTCATGCTGTTAGAAAGAAAAATTCCCAAGTCCTAGAAAAGTTCCTGGAGAAAAGGTGTGCTGCTTTTTTCAGTTACCAAGTGACACACAGTATGGTGGTGTTTTAAAATGTACTTTATCATAATGCTAACAATACCATAATTTTGTTGGGTTTACAGAGTCTTATTCCTAATATTAGTGCCTCTTGACATCTTTTGTCTGTTATATTTGGGACATAAGGTTTGGCTGTGGTAATTTCCTTGTCTCCCTGCTCAGTGGTTCCCAGACACACACAACACACAGGCAGAGAGAGAGAGACAGACTTTTGATAGAAGGTTAACTGAATTGCTTCAGTCACTTAAAGATTCTTCTGTGGAAGAATTCATTATTTTGAATGCCCAGTTCTCTTTTGCTTGAAGTTCTTGTTCAGAAGTGTTACTTTTTGAAAAAAGTGTTGTTAAGATGCTGTCACATTTCTGATTTTAAGAGGAGTCTAAGCTGCATGTTTTAGTTTTGTACTGAAAAATTAGTATATGGAAACATTTCAATAATTTTAAATTAAAAGTGGCATGCAACACAGAATAAATAATGTTTCTGGGTGTCTTTTCTGCTTTGATCCTGTGGATCTCTCAGGATCCACAGTAAATAACTGTACCATATTCCGGAAGGAATGGTCCGTTTAGAATCTATTTCATCACTGAGGGCTTCATCCAGACAAAAACTCAATTTCTCTTAGAAATTCCAGAACCATCTCTGTGTAGTTCCCATGAATACAAACAACAGCTCAGGACCTAAAAAGCTTCTTAGCTCTGATTCCAGGAATCCCAGGCCCACCATTCTGACAGTTCCCATTGTAAGGAAATTGATGACAATGCTTTGGGACCATTCTCCTCTTGCTTGCTTGCACTGTACTAACAGAGCATGGGGAATGATGGATGCCACCTGCTATAAGCATCTGCCTTGATTCATTAATATGATATGGATAAAGAAGAACAGTCTACTTCATGCCTTTGCCTTCACTCACAGAGTCAGACCTTTCAAAAAAGAAAAACTTCCTATTTTTTTGTTTGGGTCACTGTGTCAGTAACAACCCTGTGTGTCATAATAGGGTTACAGTGACTTTTTAAAGGAGATGCACAGATGATGGCCCAGGTTCCAGCTGACTCAGCAGCTCCAGTTTCCTCTTTCTTATTGCTTACCATGGCATGGTAACACATGTGCTAATTAATTCATCTTTTGTACTGTATCTGCACCATTTAGGTAGGTGTGGTCCTCTAACAGAAATTTTCTGATGCCACTAGAAGCAGTGTGTAGTGGCTGAATTATTTAAACAGGTTGAGAAGCCAAGCTAGCTCCTGAGGTAGTTCTTTGAAACCTAATTAACCTCCTTACAGCACTGCTCTGCATCATGTAGCAGTACCAGGTTCACTCAGCATTCTGTAACCCTGTGCTGCAATAGGTTTGCCCTTGCTGGCTAATAAATAGTAAATAGTACATTTAAACCTGCTGTTACTCTGACTTTCCTGAGACCTGTTTAAGCATAAAGAATTCTTGTCAGTGGAAGAAATATCCACTGTCAAGCTTTAGTAGAGCTAGTCTTTCATCAGTTATTGAAAGAGCCAGTGTGTCAGACCTGGGGATTTTCTTAAACATTCATCACTACAGTATCTAAATATTTACAGGTAGATTAGATCTGTAAGTTCAATTTTGTATACTTTTGGACTCCTCTGTTATATTAATTCTTCAAGAACCTCTGTCTCATTGCTTCTCTCAGGGCATTATTTCTGGGTATTGCATTTCTTACCAGTGTAAACCAAAATGTCACCAAAGGGCATAGTAGCAGTCTTTGTGGCTGTATAACCTCCCTCAGTAGTGCAGTCTGAAGCAAATTCGTTGAGCATGAATCACCTTTTCTTCTTCATGAAGTGTTCTTGGACTTGGAAATTTTTGTTTGTTCAGCTCTTTAGGCAGATCATGAAAGGGGAAGTCCCTGGTAGCTTTACGTCATTAAGATGTTCAGGATGAGCATCACTGCAGCTTCATCAAGTCAACATGCAATCTTCACTGCCCTTTTTCTGTATTTCTAGTGCATAAAATAATGGTAAAATTTTCAAGCTGTCATAGAGTGGGGACCATTCTTTTTTTATTGATGTAAGCTGTCAAGGAACCACCTTTAAGTTTCTATGCATTGGTTATAAGGCCCTGTGCAAGACATCAGAGTGGGTATGACTCAGGCAGATTCTTCAGTGGTTAGACAGTCCTTACATTTATGGTAAAAATAAACACAGGAAAATTTGGAAAGCTGAGTTTCAGACTGTTTATTTCTGAGCTCTACTTGCTTTTGGTTTTCAGCCAGGCAAGCCTGTGCATAGTCATTTCCCATGTAAATAATTGAGATTGGCTGTCACTTTCAGCACGAGTAATACCCACTTAATTTAACAAGACTGTGCATGTGCTTAACTGTAGCATGCTAGAACTGTTTTTCTTGGTTTAGCTTTACATCCCATTTTTGCAAGATTGAACCTACGGTATTGTCTAATACAAATGAGACTGCCATAGTCATTCTCCTAACTCCCCATAAAGTGTCATTTGTGTGGTTGTGTTAGGAGTTATTGGAGATGAGGCATTAAATTAGGGCTCTACAATTGTCAATGTTTCTGGGGAAAATTGTCCATCTTGAGTCATCATTTTTTAATTCCTCCTCTTGCTAGTTTGTTTAACCTGAGCCTTAGGAAGTTTTGCTTAGGTTGAAGTATCATATGGCAATTGAAAGGATTTGTCAGAAGAAAAAGTTTGTAACGGTAGAAAAGGTTTATAACATCTAGATAAAATTGGTAGTTTAGGGAAATTTGTTCTCTCCTTGTCAATTATTAGTGCTAGTGCTGATATTTCAGAAATTATTATGCAGTAATATGCTCAATTGTTATAACTACCATGATTCTTGCAGTAACTAATACTTGTCTGTATTGCTTTTTCCATGAGGATTTTGTTTAAGAAATGAATATGGTATTACCTTTTTTTTTCTTTTTTTTTTTATAAAAATATATTACCTGTAACTGCATCTTGTGAGGAAGTCTACAATCAAACAAAATAAGTATTTTTGTAATTTGCAGTAGAACCTGTGTAACACAATATGGTCAATTCCATCCCTTCCTAATGTTCATGTTTAGGGTTCTTTGTAACACCCTCTATGGTAGTCCCACAAGTGTGGGGTATATAGGATGAACTGGGGATAAAGGCATGTCCAGTTATTCTCTGATCATGTTAGATCTAAAATCTGTTCTAGAGGAGGGCTGAAAATCTGCAAGAACAGCTCTGCTAAATATGTTAGAACCAGAAATGGTGATTTTTAAACCATCTGTCCAACTCGGGATTGGGATTGGAAAACACAGGGCACACAAACGAGCAGAAATCTTCAGTTCTAATAAATTCTAATAAAACTGTAGTGAGATGCTATTCTAAATAAGGAGTTCCTGACTGAAAATTGACAATTTTCTGAACATTATTTGGCGTTGTTTGTTGATGGGCAATTAAAATTGCTTTTAAAAAGAACGATGCAGATAATTGCAACTGAATTTGTAGAGTTATTGTGGGCTTCTTAGGGCAAGAGCTGCAGAGTGTGTCTTAACTCTTGTTTTCTGCTTCAGTAGCTAATTGCAGGCTTCCCAGACAACTTGATCTGCTCTACTTTCATTTCTCTACTCCAGCAGTTGATTACTTGAAATATGCTAATAAACTTTCGTGCTACTTTACTCTTTTTTTGTTTGTTTCTTTTTGTAGATCATTTCCAGCGACCCGTTCTGGGTGCCAACGACTGAGGAGGAATATTTGCACTTCGGGGAGAAGGCAGACTCAGAGAACCAGGCCCGCAAGTACATGAATGCAGTGAGGAAGAGAAAGGGGCTGTATGTGGAAGAAAAAATCGTAGAGCACGCTGAGAAGCAAAGAACTCTCAGCAGAAATAAGTAGCTGTGTCTGCCTCCTTTCTCTCCTGACTCAGCTAAGTGCCGGTGGAGTATTTTATATGCAGCAGATGCAAAATTTCACCTGGACTTGGTTCTTTGATACCACTTTTCTTACACGCTTTGTCTGTGGCTTATGTTTCAATAAACTTAAGCCTTTCCAACTTTTGTACAGAGAAAATAGGTTATTTATTGAGATAAAATAGAGGCGTACTCATTGCAATTGGTCTCAATTTTTCAAATTTAATGCCCTATTGAACATTCTGTGACAAGGATTAGGAACTCTTAATTCAATTTGTTTCTTTCTGATTTGTCACATGTAGTTACAGTAAGAGCTGGTGAGCTAGCTTCTTGCAAATAAACCGTGCACTGAATTTAGCTCTTTAATGGTTTTGACTGTTTTTTAAATTAATTTCTGTAATGTGTTTGTTTCTTACCCATACTTTCCATAGTTACCTATATGCAAGTAGATGTAAGCCTGTTAGGGATTTCTAAACTATTTGTTTTACCCCATTCCTCATGTAAGCAGTTATGTAAAGCAGTAATATATCTTCTTTAAATCAGAGGGCAAAAATAGCATATGTGGAACACAGAGCACTGCAAAAAATTTAGCAAGATTTGTCTTTTTTTCCCTTCTTAGAACACACCTTATTAAAAAGTTCAGTTTCCACAGACTGCGTGAGGGGAGTGAGTGTCTCCAATATAAATGAGAAACTGGACATCAATTTTCTTCCCATACTTTATGCATGTACATTGTACTTGAAAACTCTGGAAGTAAAAAAGCACTTTTGATTAGAGAGGCCTTCCTCAAATATATCTGTCTGAAATGTTTTTTCATTTTTAAACCTAGTGCCAGACAAGTGCCATTTACAGATGGGGCTGGAAGCTTGCAGGTCTGCTTAAAACCTCCCACAGAGTGACTTGGCAGCAGAACTCAAACTGGGAACTGAAGTGACTTTTCTCCTGGCCCTGATTGTACCAGCCTAGATTCTTTAGGCAAGGTATCTGATAGTTTTGCTCCTTCTGTTAGGGTTTCTCCTTTCTAACTTCAGTTTGGTTCAGAATGCTGTGTAAACTTTCCTGTGCTTCTTCCTAGTTTCCTTTGGAAGCAGAAACAGAAGAGCATGTGGAGGAGTGGATGGGAATGAGCTGGATTATTTTGTCAGCACCGTTTTTTTTTTAATGCATAGTTTGGATTCTCACATAGCTTCTGATTCATTTTGGTTCTTGTTCATACCAGACTGCCTGTGAAAACCCAAGAGTTGAAACTAGGCAAGAGAGTGTAGTTTTCTTTGTTGCATCATCTATAGGATGGGGACAGTCAGGAAAACAGGGATAAGGGCTTTTTAGTACCTGGTGTGATGTTGGCACATAGTCCTTTGGTATTCATAAAATGTTTTGAAGTTGTTCTTTGGAGTAGAATCTCTTACTTTAAACCATACATAGATACATTGGGATAATGATAAAAAGTGTGTACTTATTGTGCTGTTCTTCCCCAGTTTGCAGTTTTACTTCTCAAATCTGCAGTATCTGTGATGTGCTGCCTCAGTACAGCCCTGAGAAGGAAAACACTTACACTGCTAACATGAGTTGTCTGTGTAGGCCTCGCTGATCTTACTGGTGTTGAGACAAATAGTTTATGTGCAAGATAAAATATTTACATGTAAATACCAATTTGATTTAGCAGTGTGTCTGAAATTTGGTCTGTTATCTAGTGGATGCGGCTTAGTCATATCCTCTCTTGTGAGTGTGTGCTTTTTGATTTGTTTTGTGCTACTTTGGATCTACTCAAAAGTAGATAAGATAAAAAGTAATATTTATTTTTATAGCATCTGTTAATAAACTGAAAAGGTTGGGGGGCATTGTTTTTTTTTACAGCTGTATCATTCCATGGTTATAAAACTCCTGCAAGCCATGACTGATGGGAGGAAAAAATAGATACCACGAAATAGTGTGGTTTGGGCTGTTTGACAGAGATTTTCTATTTCAACAGACACTGTTTTCCTACAGGAGCTTTATAATTTATTTATATATTGTTAATTTATCCTTTCTTCCCCTCTACACATCTCTTCTCCTTCATTTCTTATTTTACCAAAGATCCAACTGTATAACACCCCACTGATTCTTTAGAGGAATAATTTTATTATCGTCTTACTTATTTTTACTGAAACTGCTTATCTTTATAAAGACTTGCTGATTCTGGAATTTGGAAAAAAGAAAATAAAAGGTGCAAAATTCAGTAGTGTTTTCCTGTTAGCATTTTTCATGGCCTTGTAAAAGCCTTGTCCTTCACCCTTACAAAGGGAGATGTCTCACATGTTCTCCAGTGAGATATCTGGATGCATTTTTTCCCCCAGAAAAGCTGCTGGTGTAAAAGGATAACAATAAATATTAATTTGCCCAGGCAGCAAAAATAAACTTTAGTTAGAAGCCCTGCATTTCCAATGTGCTGACACAGGTTTGCTACCCCCTGAGGAGGAGTGGAGTTCAGTACTGTTACAACATTTTTTTGTGAAGTGGCCACAGAGCACATCTAAAATCTGCATCTTCTCAGGTGGAATTACAAATGGAAGGCAGATTGATCATCATCACCAGTTCAGTGCTGGCTTTTTCCCATCTGTGGGAAAATTCTTTTCCAGAATTTTTAATATGGTTCTTTTACTCTGTAATAAGTAAGGTAATGAATATTACCTGTTGTATCATTGCTTTCTGAATGATTTATGCCAATGTGAACTGCTACTGGAATATTTTGTCTTTTTTCTGCAATGGCAGAGGCCTCAGAGTTATAGGCAGGCCTGAAGAAACTTCTGGGCTTTAGTGATGACTCCATGGCAGTTCTATGTTTCAATGTCCCCTCTGCCATATCTTCATGAAAACAGTAATTCTGGATTATAACTGGCTTCAAATAGAAGAAAAAGCCCACAGTGTTAATCCACAAAGGTGGCTGTGGAATAAGCAACAACAGGCTTTTCAGAGGGGTAGTACAAAATGATCCCTGGCCTTCTTAACTCAGTATGATGTTTTTATGGCATTTGGAAAACAGAACATTCAGTGGTCTTTTCATTGTAGGATTCGAGAAAATAGTTTAGAGTGGCCATCATGCAAGGCTGCCTAAATGCTGTCTGTGGACCTGTAAGAAGGTTGATCATGAGGAAGAGGCAGATTTAATTATGCTTTCAAAGGCCTTGACAAAGTCCATGAAAGCTTCAGGAATTCTAATCCTTTGCTGCATCTGAAGGCAGTGTAACGTTTTGGCTGGACTTATCTCCTGAGTAGTCTGAGATACTATTCCTGCTTTTTTCCAAGGGGAGGATGCAAAGTCAAGGTCACTCATGTGGGAGTAGAGACTGAGATGACAAAAATCCCTCAAAAAATTTTTATGGCCGGACTGATACAGCCTTTTAGCAGTGGTTTCTGGTTGCTTCTAGTACATGTGTGTGACTGTAAGTCCTGGGGTTTGTTCTTAAATCTTTCTAAGGCTCCTTTAAATGATGATTTTATAACAATCAACCTGATTTCAAAGGCTGGCTCTTTTGCTGGGGGCTACAGATACATCAAAAGCCAACTGGTGCTGAAATATAGTAGCAGGCATGCTATGGAGCATTTTCTGCCTTTCATCTCCTGTCGTGGTAGCATTTACCTTTAGGAGATCAAGAGCAAGGCTCTTCAGTAGGAAAGCCTGGCACTGCTTCTGTGAATGACTGACAGAAGGAGCTGTGTAAGCGGCAGCTGAGGCTGCGCTTCCCCTGGAGACTCGGCACAGAATGTTCATGACAAGTGCTGCTCCCACTGCTCTGAGGATTGAAAGCTGATCCTATTTATGAATCCATGTCTTCTCCTTGTAATGTTGCTGTCTTGCAGTATGAACAGCTTAGGAAGGTTATTTTAAATTAACCTTCCTGTGTTAAAACAATGTCTGGTCTGTTTCTATCACATCCAACATTGTAAGCATCAAGGCCAGCGGAGTAGTTCGACTGCAGCTGGTGTGAAAGGGGAAGGCTGGAAGAGAAATGTGAAAATGTTGTGAGAAAACCCATCACACTTGCATAGATGCCTTTATAGGAACTGTTTTTGTTGCATAATGAGATGGCTTTGTGCTCTACAAGTGTTCAGTAATAGATAGTGTGCAAGTGTGCTTTGTGGAAGATAGGCTGCCCTGACAGGCAGAGTGTATTACCAGTCAGAGCATCCCTTCTGTGTAGCCTTGCTTCTGCAAAGGACAGCATGAAGAAACAAGCCTCTCTAGCTTTTCTCTGTCTCCTTTGCTGTCCTGTAATTTCAATAAAAAGCCTGTGGCAGGCTCATCATTTCAGGGAGCATGGTGGAAGGGGGAGCTGTGCATTCCCAGTAGCAGCAATTCCCTGGCTACCAGTTCACTGACTATGGAAAGCAGCTCTAAATAACCTTTTTAATCCCTTTCTGCCAGGACCTCCCAGTGAATCATGGCTTCTGTTGAATCTTGTTGCTGGGACAAGTGGAGCCTGAAGAACTGAATGGAAGTATATTTTGCAGGGTTGGTGTTCTGAGATTCACTGGGAATGCAGTTCTGAGACTGCCTGAAGGTGGAAGGCCCAGTGTCATGAAATCAAAGAGCTTACTCTTTCTTAAGTAAGAGCATACTGTAAGGGAAATTCCTTAATTATTCTGTTGTTCTTGTGACTCTTGGTTGAGCACCCCAAAGCACGTGAAGAAGCCTCTGCTATGCTGGGCTAGCAGAGTTTGGGCTATAGAAAATGGAAGTACAGTAACCATCCTGCTCTCTGATAGCTGTCACTTGTGCTTGAGCTTATCAGCATCATTTCTTGCAAGCCAAAGAGAAAATACTAAAACTGTGATTAACATCACAGTGTCACAGTTACTTAACTGTGTAGACAAAGAGTTGGTGGCTGACAAGCTGAGCTCTGCTTTTGCTCTGGAGCTTGCAGGCAACAGGTTTCTCTGAGCAGAAAGAATTAAGCTATGCATTTCTTCGTAGGTAACAAAAAAAAGTCAAACAGCTGCATCTTCCAAATATGTCTGAAAGGTTCCCTTGCTTTTTTTGTATAAACAGGTTCAGTATTGATATTAGGAGTTTGGACTTGAGCAATGTTGTTGTCATATAATGCGTGAATCACTGTTAGACAATCAGAAAAAGAGCCACATTCCCCAGTCCATGCTGTTCTCACAGTGTCCTGTGAGCAGGCAGCCACAGGAAAACAGGGGCCAGAAGGGTTGGAGGTGAGTATTAACTTAAACCTCTGCTTGTAAGGAACAAAGGAGCTGTTCAGTGCAGGAAGCTACTGAGCAGTTGGCAGTCACTGAAGAGTACCAAAATCATCTGTACAGTGCCAGAGACAGCCCTCAGTGCAGCCATGGACTGGTGTGGCAGAGGGGCCCCTGGATATATAAAGTTGTGTAGATCCCTCCCTCTGCCACCCATCACATGGAGGTGCCCTTTGTAATCCAGCCGAGCCTTCAGTTTTTAGGACTTAGAGAGTTTTGGGGAACAGCATCTCCTTCTGTGTAATTTGTTGTTTTTGTGACTTCAGTTGAGTCCTGTTTGATTTCTGCCAGATGAGGATCCGGGTTTTGTGCCACTTCTGTTTTGTTCTTGACTTAGATAGTGACAGGTATCTGTGATAATTGTTGCTGAGCCTTTTTTCTTCCTAGGTTTGTTACTGGAGAGCAGAAATATGTCTGCAGACTTGTGAGTGCACCTATAAATAGCAGGCTACTGTACATAAGATTGTTACTGTTGCCAGCTCTGTGTTTTTATGACAAATCTTGTGATACTTTGTTTTTCCTAAAAACCTCAGGTCTTGTATTTCATCAGAATCTCGGTTTTCATTTAAAAAAAAAAAAAATGTTTCCAGCTTGACGTTGGCACCAAATTAGAGAAAAACATGAAAATGTTTGCAGCTTCACCATGATGGCAGAAAAAACAAATGCATACAAGAACCCCCAAATATAGTATTTTGCTTTAAAAACAACAAACAAAAAATCCCAAACCACCAAGTAAATGAAAGACCTGTGGTTTTGAGGGACAGACTCTTAATGTCTGTGTTGTGGTCTCTTACTGTAACTGTAAAAATGACTTTTGTAATACTTTTTATAAAGTGGTGGTGTGTTTTTTTCGTTGCAGATAAGCTTCTTGCAAAATCCTTATTGAAAAAGAAAAGATGCTGCATCCGTTGGAAACATTGGTCACTTTATAAAACAAAGAGCTGCTAATAGTCCCTGAACAGATGCCTTTTTCCCTAGATCTAATTCTTGATCTGAGTCTGCATGATTCAAAGCAGAAGGGCTGGAGGCTGACAGTAAATCTGTTAAAATATTGAGCTGTTGTGGGGGGAAATGCTTGTCTTGATTCTTCCCTCTTTGCTCAATCTATGCTGAGTTACCCCTGCTTTTTATCAGGGTAAATGTTTAATGAATAGTTTGCTCTATTTTCATTTTTAGACCTTGGATTTCACTTTTAAAAGATTTTCTCGTGATACAGCCCTCCCTTAGCCCCCAGTTTGACTCAGAGCAAACCAGTGTGTGTGTGCTGTGCTTCTAATGGAGAAGTCTCAAGTCATCACTTCCTTGAAGTGCTCAGGCTGAATCTCTGTGGGTCTGAGCACGGGATACCAGATGGGACTGCAAACTGAACTGGAACTCTCCTCCTCTCACCAGCTCCTGTGAATTGACCATTCTTCTTTTCACAGAAAGATGAAATGTTTAAGTCTTGCATAACGTAATTATTCAGCACTGCAGCAAAAGCGAGGGAAATGGCAAGTTGTTGTGTTTGATATTTCAGATGTAAAAATCAATTTCAAATTATTCCAGATCAGATTTAATCATCCTGAATAAATAATGAAAGGGCAAAAAAAGTCACTAAATAAGCTTTTCACTCTGCTTTTGTTAACAATAAATGCTGCTGTAGATGAAGCAGTTGTCAGGGCTGAAGAGAGAAAGATGATTACTGGATAAATGGGCAAAGTTCACTTTTGAGAGTTGTGCAACCAGAGGTAAGATTATAGAAGAGAAATTAAGAATTTGGTAAGTTCAAAGGCCTTTTTGCTACATTATTTTGGGAAGGTTGGTGGAGTTATTAGAGAGGAGGTTAGAAGAAATAATGATTTCCTGATACTTAAGAGATTGAAATTTTGCAACATTTGTTAATTTTGAAATCAAAAGATGTTTTCCATGACTTTGAGCACTGTTGGTTTTATGTTGTTATACTCTAAAAAGCTTCTTTTTGGAATTGTAGCAAAGTAAGGGGAGCTAGTTTATTTTCTCTCCCTTTTATTCCATGGATTTAACAAAATCTTATAGGTGTGTTTTCAAGGCAAAGATGGGGCCTTCCTCTGTTGTGCCGTATTTCCTTTTCTGATGCTGCTGTATCAAACTTCTTGGTGATGATATTCATCACTGACTTCCAGTGACACTCCCAAAGAATATGCTGCTTTTCTCTTGAGATATAAAAATAGGGGGGAACATTCAAGGAACTCACCAAGTCAGTAAAAAATGTATTTTCTCTTTTCATTCTGCCCTGGCAAATGTGTTTCTGAACACTGCATATATTGCTGTACAATGTTGTTTAAAAAACAAAATGCGTGCCTGGGAGAAGTGAAGTGCATGATTTGTGAATTGTGTGGCAGTGGAGGAACGGGTGGCAGAATTTGGGGTGGTTTTTCTGTGCTGATTGCTCAGGGATGTGTTCTATTATCTAATCAGAAGTCATTACCGGTTTGTGCAGCATTAATCCATGCAGCCTTCCATACATACTCTGTTGGGTCCCTCAGGGCAGGATGGTTCTCTAATGGATCACATTCCTGAGATCAGCTGATAGGGCTGCATCATTGCCCTCACCCACACAGATGGGCTGCAAAGTGAGCACACACTGAACTACCCAGGCAAGGAGTCAAAACTGATTTTCTGCCCTCACATTCCAGCTAAAGAAACAGCCTTGGGTTTTTCTCGTTTGTTTAAAAAAAAAATAAAAATCAGTTATCCTGGTGTTTTAGGAGACACACCCGGAGTCAGCAGGTTTCATGGATGAGGTTTCCTCCTGATGGTCGTTCTTCCTGCACACCCATGTTAGTCAGTAGTGGAAAGACCTGATTTTACAAACTCAGGATTTCTGTGCTGGGATATGTGATGGCTTCAGGTGGGCTTGGGTGTAAAGCGTGTCTGCCACTGAGCACTCACCCTGAACTCAGTGTGCCACAGAAATGTTTGCCAGGCAGAAGCATTGGAGTTCTGGGACAGGGCAAACAGAAGGAGCGTGAGGGTTGCTGCTAAGAAAATATGGGAGTTCAGAGGTGGGGCTGCTTTTATTGATGTGTATAAAAAGAAGTTAACAATTCCTCTTTTTAAGAAGGATGTTTTGAATACTGAGAAGATGGTTCTCCACAGCTGTAAGACGCATTTAAATCACCCAGCGGAAGCACTGATCTATATTCATGTAAATGTGTTTTGATGTCCTCTTAAAAGTTTAAATGAAACACCCACGTCCAGGAAGCAGGTTCTCTCATGTGGGAGTACAATTGCAATTCTTCATTAAATGTACTGATAGGACATCTTTTTCACTTCAGAAGCACTGAACTTTGGCAATATATATTTATTTGAGAAGAAAGAGGCGAGCTAACAACTTGACACCACTTCTAAATAAGAGGAGACCTTGGTTACAAATTCATCGTCTTTAAAAACTTGCTTAATTTTTGATGAATTGCTCATTCCTGTTGCAGATGATCAGCAGCCCTCTCTGCTCTGTAGAGACAGATTTTCTTTTTACCACAGCACAGCAACTTGTACCCCCCACATCCATAGGAAAATGTTGCAGAAGGTAGAACAACAAAAATATGGATGTTTTCTCAGATTGGCTAACTAATGTTAGCTATCAAGACAAAAAAATTACACAAGTTTATCCTGTGTTGTCGCAAGATCAGGGAAGTTAAAAGTCTTTATTCTGGTTGGGGGCCTATGGGAGATTTTATTCTTGGTGCAGATTGGGATCTTGACCAGCCTGTAGAATTTTAGTGCAGGGAAAAGCTGTATGTTAAACCTTACATGCAAGGTCAAAGGCAAACTCCTTTTTTAATGAGCCCCTTTATTTAGGTCTGTGTAGGTATCGGTGCTTCTATTTGAAATGGAACCCGGTCTTTTAGTCACATATGTGTATAACGTTTTCTGTGTAATGTTTTAGGAAAAAAAAAATTGGGAATGGGACCCTTGCAGGAGTCTGAAGCTTTTTCATGAGTGAAGCTCAGAACAAAATCTACAGCACTCTTCTGTATTACCTTGGGACAGTACTGCCTCTGTAGCTTTTATCTGATGCTCAGCTTAGGCTTTCCATGTAGGTCTGTTTGATTGCTGCCCCTTGGAGCAGATAAGTGTATGGAATGATCTCACTCTGTTGTTAAGATAATTTCTCTTTGGGGATTCTGACCTTCTTCACATTTCAATGACATCATCCTTTTTACAGACTGTAAATCACTGATGTTGACTCCTGACCTGGCTAATGAAACCTGCAGAAATACAGTATGGAATAACAGAATGCTTATGTTAATATTGTTAGATGTGTAACTAACATTTAGCTGCTCAAAACTAAGGTAGTAAACTTGGATAATTATAGATAAATTAGAATATATAACGTTGAATAATCATTTTTTGTTCCTAATGTGTCTTTTCTTTGCCAACCCATACAGTATGCACACGTACATCTACCTCAGATGTACCTTCAGTGTTTTCTTTTAATTCTGTGATCTAAATACCTTTATTAGCCTGGAACACAACAGCAGAGGGAAACACTTTTCCACACTGGCCAACTTTTAAATTGCAGAAACACTGCAAAAAATAGACATATCACTTTAGGCACAGCAAATGGCCTTTATTCATAGAAAAGGCCAATTTTGTATGAGCCAACAAAGACAATTTTCTCATTTAACACAGCAGGGTTTTTGGTGGATGCAAAATTGCATGCTTTGCAAATGGTTCTTACAAAATGCCTCTGAGTGGTGCCTGTCAGTTTCTCAAGTAAATATCTTCATGTTGGCATCCAGGGTGTTGCAAAGAGTCTGAAGAATTGAATATTCTCGTCACGGTTTATTGCTGGATTGAAGCAGAGAAAGCCTCTTTCCTTTGTCAGTCCTTCCATGTGTTGACTTCTGTGCACTTTACCTTTTGGGCAGTCCAGGTCTTCTGTGTTATTGGTATTAATTTCTAATGCCTAATTAATGCCTCATATAATGACATTAAAATAACCAAATCAGAGCAGTGTTTTCACATCATTTGTGTGTCTGAGAGCAATTTGTGTTCAGTCACTTTCACTATTTCTCCTCCATGTTTGGACAGTTTCCTGTTATGTTTGTGTGGCTGTTCACATGCAAGAGGAAGAGGAAACAGTTCCTAAGATGATAGGATTGCAAAATACACACACAGGATAGTTTGGGAACTAGTTGGAAGGATGCAGAAATTATTTTTTACTGGTTTTTATTTTATTTTAGGCTGTCGTGTTGTTTTTGGCTTGTCAATGTGATCTGTGGACAAAAGGACAAGGACAAAAATTGAACCTTCCTTCCTTCCTTCCTTCCTTCCTTCCTTCCTTCCTTCCTTCCTTCCTTCCT
>VZTJ01005619.1:1218492-1242064 GCA_013397795.1 Orthonyx spaldingii | reverse complement strand
CCTTCCTTCCTTCCTTCCTTCCTTCCTTCCTTCCTTCCTTCCTGCCCTCCTTCCCTCCCTCCTTATTTCCCCATTCTCCTTTATTCCTTGTTTTCTTGGGAAGCTCCAGAGTGTAAGTCAAAAGACCAGCAAGATTTCATGTTGTTTGCATACAAGTACACCCTGTATTGATTTCCTTTCAGCACTCTGCCCAAGGTAAAACTAACCTGAAATCATCATTCTACCGTTTTTATTTTTAATGCCATTCTTTCAGTTTGTTTGTTTCACTTGGGACATATTTGCCACTTTTAAGGAAATACTGATACCAGCCTATCTTGACCTAAGAAGACTGAAAGGAAGGAAGCAGTGGGGTTTTTTCCCATAGAAGTCCAAACATTTCTATTCAGAATTACATTCCATCTCATAGATATATTTAACATTATCTGTGTAGCTTGTTCTTGTTTTCTTTGTGTTCAGAATTATGTACTGTAGACAGTGACTTGAGGGCCTCATAGAGCTGCGATCAGAAGGCAAATGGTAGAGAAATATTCTGAAATAGGAACCAGACTGGAGTCTGTTGTGCTCTTTATGTATTTTCCAGCTGGTTTTGCTTCTAACGTTCAGTATTCCTCATGGGACACTGATGCAAATCTGCATTCACGTTTTTGGTTTTTTTTCCCCTCTTTGTGTATAACACACGAGACCCTAAAGGAAAGTAGTGATTTGCAATATTAGGAAATGTGGCTCGGTGTCCCTGTCCCCAGTGTGAACGTGCACATTTAAATATGAATGAAAGTGGGCCAGAGCCCCCTCGAAGCCTGGAGTTGGTGCACAGACTGCCTGTTCTTTCCGGTTTAAGTACTGTACTTTTTTTTTTTTTCCCTTTGCTGAACAACAGCTACCATATGGGCTGAGCTTCAGCCAGTCAACTGCTAAATTACAAACACTCTTTTGACTGTAAATTGAATGGAAAAGGATGTCAGTTATCGCTTTCCTCCCGTGGCCACACCACAAGAGCACCTGCAGTAAGAAACTGGCATTCATGCTCTGAAAGGCACCACATGCTGCTATTGTGAGCTGAACAGGATCTAACCTTGGCTTTGCTTACCCTGCTCCCATCGCAGCGAGGAGATGGCAGAGATAAGAGCCTCCCTTCTGAATACGAATTCACTCAGAGACGCGTCCGTCCCAGCACTTACCCACCCGTATTTTGCTTCCACTAAAGGAAGTAAAAATCTACTTAGGAAGATGGCTATCTGTGCTATCCTTCAGAGAGGAGTCTGTGGCTCGGGCACATGTTTACCATATTGATTTTGAAGTTTGTTATGAAATTACAGCTGCTCTCTCTCAGAAGGCTCCTCACTGTGACCAGTTCAGCTCACTCACACGATTACCTGGTCTCCAGCCTGAATGCCAGAACAAAACTGCTCTGGTTTCTCACCGGAGCAGAGGTAGTCTGGAACTGGACTATCCCTCTATGCCCAGGGCACGCTGGAACCATAAACAGAAGGAGAATTTGAGCAGGCAGAAACTGCTGGTGTGTGGAAGAGTGAACTGGGCAATCCATTACAGGAGACAGCTGCTGGGCCAGGAGAGCTTCCTGTGTCGGGACATGTGTCCTGACATGAAATGTGGCAGCTGAGCTGGGAGCAGGCAGCGAGTGAGGCTGCAGCTGCTGCTGGCAAGGGCCTGCCAGCCCTGGGGTTCCAGGAGGGCTGGGGAAAGTCCATCATCTGCTGTGTCCATTAACTCTTCCCTTCCTAGACAGGTAAATGTCGTTCCTGATCCAGCCAAAAAGAGTTATTCACTCTGTGATTTAAAATTATAGAGAAGAATGGGCAGTTTAATAATTGGGGTGTTTGTTATATCTGCTGGAGCCTACAGCTGCATGACTGGCTACAGAATTAGTTTCTGTTGCGTTCCCCAGTGGATTGTTAGATGCATTATGTGTCTGTCTTATGGCTTTTGTTCGAGGAGTCCTTAAAGTTCAGCACCTACACACACAAACCCCACTCTTGAGTCACTAAAGGTAGTCATTAGGTCAAGACTCAGTGTACTGAAAAAGTATTACAGTGCTAAAGAATTTATGGGGTAACCAAATAACATTCACAATGTTAATTTACAATTACTGGTTATGACTTTAAAATTGTACTTTTAGAGGTTGGAGGCCTTGAGCATTTCTGCCAATGTTAAAACCCACAGTGCTTGAACACAACCAAATAATTCTAACATTAAGCTAGCTTTGTGATTCTGGTGATTATTTGGCAGCATATAACATGAAAGAGGTCATGTATTTTTATATATCATAATGTGTAGTTGCTCTTCTCCCCAGAAGTAAGTGGGTGAAAGAAACTACTGCTGTTTGAATAATCTCAAAACCAAGATGCTGATGTTCATAAGTTGTTTTTAGAAAATGCTGTGTATCTTTGGAGGGTTTTAAAATGCTTTCTTTTGAGATAGTAGATGACACCTTATATAATGAATACCATCAGATGGTTCATCCTTGGTTCCCCGCCTAGCTCTGAGCCACCTTTCAGCATTCATGCATATTGTGACTACTTTAACATTATGTTTATTAAGCTTAAATTAAATGTCATGTATGGTGGTTTTTGGATATCCATTGGTGTCCTTGTTTCCTACCATCTGTGCAGTGCTGCAAATTAATGGCTCAATTTCCATTACCTGTAACATTTATGAATGTGTAGCCTTCACTCTTTCTTTGTTTCTGATTAGAATAATTTTGTCGATAAATCAGGCATATGTGTAATATTGGTTAATTTTTAATAAAGCCTGTAGGTTTTTTATCATTTGTGTGATTCAAAGAGGGTTTGGGGAGATGCTGTAGCACAGCTGGCAACTGGAAATCTTGTAGCTGCTTCACAGTCAAGGTTGCACCTTGCAATGAGATTGTTTTTCACATTTTCCCTAGATTCTTAAAAAATAAATATGGAATGTCTTCTAGGAAAGCAAGTCCAGGTTTGGGAGAGGTATGTGAATTTTAAGCAGCATGTATATTGCTAGCTTTTCAGTTCCTTTCCTGACAGTCTCCCCATGGATATCTCCAAAATGTTGACTGACAAAATTCCAGCTGATTTTTCTTTGCTTCCATGTCTGAGTGGAAACTCCTGATAAATTGTTGCAAAGTTGTCTTCGGGGTTCACCTACATGATAAACACCATAGAGGAGAAGGGGAATGAAGTGACTGGTCATCAGAGCAGGGAACATGGGGGAAAAGAGGCACAGGATTGTGCCGAGGCAAATGAGGACAGGAGAGTGTGAAAAAATGTCAGTGTGGATAAAATGCATTGTCTGCTGTCCTCTGTCAGCCACAGTCCTGGGCTTATACCCAGAGAGTCAGAGAATGGTTGTGGCTGGCAGGGACCTCTGAATGTGACCTTGTCCAACCCCCTGCTCAGGGAGGTCACCTGGAGCAGGCTGCCCATGACAGGGCCATCCGCAGTCGGGTTTGGAGTCCCTGCAAGGATATCTCCAAAGCAGCTCCTTGCATTTGCATTTATGCCCTTGCTAGACAGGACAAAATCTTTCAGAAGGGAGATTTCTCCAGAGAGGCTTTGTAAGACCTCCCAGACCACAGAAAGTCCCGGATGCCTGTCTTAACTGAGGGATGGAAGGGGGCAGAATTCCTAAATAAACATGAGAAAAAATGCATGTGGGGGGGAAGTGAGGAAAGCAGGTGTAAATGTGAACATCTGTTAGGTCTGGTTGTACCTACAAAGAAGTTTCTGCCATTAACAAGACTCCTCAAACCTTGGAAAGTCTCCGAAAATGCAGTTGGATTCAGAAATTCCTGTATCTGCTGGAGTCGGAGGTGGGAAGTGTGATACTTGTTTCTTAAATCTGGTCTAGAAACAGTATTAGGAGAGACGACAGCTATTCCTACCCACTGTCTTTGATAAGGTTGGTGTGAGCTTATTCTGAATTTGCTGTTGCTGAGAACTGTTTTGGAGTTCCCAAAATTTGGTTTTTATGTGTCATGTGTGGCCATCACTTAGCTTAAGTCAAGCAGCTGCTTTTATATCCTGTTTTTCTGTCTCTTGCTAGCTCTGTGCCTGGTATGGGACATTTTGCTGCAATCCTTCTGCTTTGGATGTGCCAGTTATGTAAACAGAGAGTGGGGATAGGTGTAGCTTCCTCTGGACTGAAAGTGGTGCTGGCAGCAGGGAAAGCGTTGGGCTGAAAAATTTCTTTCATTAGAATAAAAATCTGAAAACAAAAGTCTGAACTGCATCTAGAGGTAAGTTGTTTCTTTCAAAATCTTAAGTATGGATCCTTCCTTCTTCCCTCCCCAGAATTCAAGAAAATATGATTTATCTTTGAAAATGGATGGGTTGAGGTTTTTTTTAAAGCAAATATTTTTAAATGGGTGGTTTCTTTGATATGCTGAAAAAAACCAAATACATTCAAAAGGGCTGAGCATTTAACCCCAGGGAAGTGCGAAAGAAAAGCCAAATTCCTGTGCTGACTCCAGGAGCCCTTGGAGTGGCAGCTTCAGCACCGTTTGCTAAGTGACACTGAGAGTCATCACAAGGCTCTTCAGGCTTTTTCCAGGGCTGTTCTGTGGAGCAGCCAGAGCAGAGCCTGACTGAGCTGAAAGTCAGAACACTCTGATTCAGGCTCTGCTGCCACGGGAGGAGGGGAAAAGCCAAGCCTCTAACAGGTTACACCTACGCCAGCAGTTCCCACAAGGCTTTGCTTTCACTTCTGCTTGCTCTCAGGGAGGCTTTTCCTGCCTTTCTTTCATCAGCCCCTGAACATTTCTGCTCTCTGGCCTCTCCAAAACACCCCCAGCTACCCCAGGGAATTCTAGCAAGTAAGTGAGCAGCCTGCAAGGGCCCCTTGCCAGGCAAACCCTCTGGCATCTTCTGGCATTTTAACCAGATGTTACCTACATCTCCCTGCTCACGATGATAAGTGTTCCTCCTTTTTTTTTTTTTTTTTTAAGTGTAAAATACAGAAGCAACACTAAAGAGTTAATGAAATAATTTGTATTTTGTCTCTGCTTTGTACTGTGTAACTCAGGAGTTGTCTTTAACGTAATGCTTTAAATAGGCTTACATAGCTTTTCTTACAAAACAGAGACCTAGCCTTGAAAAGAATAAAAGAGGTGATTATGGTGGCATGGGAGGTCCTAAACTTCCATGTTTCCTCTTGTGACATCATTGTTTCCTCAAGTCTCTTCCCTTTGCGTTTACAATATTTCTCCTGACTGCTGAGAAGAAAAGTTTCCAAGGGCTCAAGGTTTTGTTTTCAGCAGCACCCAGAAGTCTGGCACCTTACCCTAACCTTGTAAGTCTGCAAAACTGGCCTGGAAATTAAATGGAAACAGACTCTCTCTTGAGAGTCCAGCTCCCTCCTACTCCTGATTGGGCCAGAAACACTGTGAGAACAGACAGATTTTTCTAGCAGTATCCTGGCACTTTCTTACCCATTCCTGGCCAAAACCAGAAAGTGTTAAAAGGAATTTAAATATATATATATATATCTGTATGTATAGGAAGTGGGAGGAGAGGAGAGCACTGTATATTTTTAAGACACAAATCTTATCTAAGTTTTGAGAAGGAGTTGTGGGTCAGTTATTTTGTCTGACTGGTTCATCTACCCCTCTCCTAATCCCTGTGTTTACTGCAGAGCTTTGTGGTTTCCTTCCTCTGGTCCCCTTGGTTATCAGCGTTGGCACAGAGCCTGGGTTCTGCTTCCCTTCCTCCGTGCACACCTTCGAGTCCCCAGCCACTGGATCCTGCAAAGGCAAGTCTTGATTCTTCACACTTCATTTTTTGTGATTTGCAGCTCCTCAGGGGTGCCCTTTGCAGGCTGTTGTGCTCAGCCCTCACTGCTTTGCCTTCAGCTTGGCCTGTGGTTTTGGTTTCCTCCTTTTTTGTTGTTTTTTTGTTTGTTTGTTTTTGTTTTTATGGCTGCTGTGAAGTGCTCAAAGAGCTGCTGACAGCCCATGGAAAAGTCAGCAAACATTCCACACAGACCACTTGCTTGCCTTTACCATCCTTTCCTGTGCCACGTTCATTTTTGTTATGCATAGTTGAGAAACCAGGACTTTTCGGCTTTGGCTGATCTGCTTGTGCTGCTTGCAGACAATGTGCAGGTCTGGACCTACCTGCTCTTACAGCAGCAGAGGCCAGCTGGAGCACCAACTCTGCTGCATCCAGCCCAGCCTTTTAGTCCTGTGGCTGCTTCCATTGGTTCCTCATCAGGAACTTGCTCCTCAATCAGCTGTACAAGCCAACTGCTTCCAGCTTTCCCTGGTTCTGTTTCTCATCCCAAGTTCTCTAGACACCTAATTCCTCTCATTGAGTTCAGCTGCTCCATTTTTATGGCTCCTACTGGCTATTTGTTCCTTTATCCCTTGTTTTGAGAGGTCTGGCAGCAAAGCCTCAGGTGTTTCAATACTTATATGATTGAGGATTTTGCCTGGCAGGTAAGTAATGATTTTGTAGGGATGTGAGGGGGCATCTTCTAACATGAGCATGGCTTGGTACTTGCCCAGCTCCTCCTCACCTTGTCAGTGCTGTACCACCTCCAGGTAGTGTTAAGCACTTTACTGTAAGCCACAGTTAAGGCATTTTGCAGTTCAGAAAAAGGTGATGTGAAAAGTTGCCCCTGCCCTAGCTCAGGCTGGCTTGTGTGACAAGCCAGGAGAGGGGGCTTCTTTCCTAGTTAAGGAATTTTGGAAACTCTCTAGCCCATCTTTAATTAGGAAGTTTTGCTAAGCTCTCTTTGGCTGCAGTTGTCACCAGCAGCTCAGTGTGGTCTCAGGCAAAGACAGCATGTGAACAACAGAGCCCACCTCTTTTCAAATCCTCCCAAATACCCTGTGAGGCAATTTTCAAGAGCTTGCTCAGCATCTGTATTGAGTAGGGTGAGGCCAGCAGTATGGAAGTTTTGGAAATCTTGCCCCTGATTTCTTGGAACCACACCAGCTGCAGGTACATGTGGATGCTTGTTTCAATTCACAGCTGTGAATCCCTTGGGTACTTGACTTTAAGGTGCAGAGATGTCCCTTTATGCCACTTCCATGTTAACACAAAAGCAGCCTGAAGCACAAGAAGCCAGTGTAAAGGTGCACTGGCAATGATTTCAGAAGTCATTTTCAAAACGAGAAGTACTTGCTTTGAAAGCCAATGGGTCCTTTAGATACCAAACTGAGAACCAGGTGGCTGCCTCTGCATTTCGTTCTACCTCACAATATCTTCTTCATGCGCTGGAACTCTGCTCTTCAGATCTTTACTGCAGTAGTAGAACCTCCTTTCTTCCATCATTAATAACTGTGTTGGATTTTATTTTGGAAATGTTTTCTGTATGTGCTCCCATCTCTCAGATTTTATTCCAAAACAGTTTTAAGGATTGCAACTCCAGCAGGAGTCCCTACAAATCTTATGACTGGATCTCATGACAACATCGTCTTCAATGTTGTTGATTAATCTTTGTTCTCTTGAAGGTTAGGAAGTTTGCACAAATAAGAAAGGCCTCTCTATTACTCAATAACCAGCCCAACTTACATCCTGACACTTCAGTGGAAAATCTGACTGTTGTAGGCCAGAAGAATCTAACCGTGTTACCAAAGGCATTATGCAAGACTAAATGAAGTTTCATTTTCTTCAGACTATTCAACTCTCTGCATAATTCACATAGTATTTTAATCATCTTTTGAAGAGTCCTTACTTTCTGAAAGGTCAGAAGTAGCCTAAAAATAGTTACTATCATCTGATGGCTGCTTTGCTGTATATGAGACTTGATTCCCAGCAGACAAGATTTTCACATCATACACCCAGAGTTGTCCTGGCAGTAATTAGCATCCTTGTGGATGGGCTGATAGAGAAATGCAAAGCTTTACTCTGAGCTCTTTGCTTTCAGAAAGTGCTATTTATATGGAAAGCTCTTTGTGGCAGGGACTGTCTCGTGTTATGAATGCTTCATACAACTGAGTCTTGAATTGGTTGAGGCCTGAAGGCACAAATCTAATTCCAAGAATAGTATGATTGAATGGATGTGGAGACTAAGCAACCTCCTCAGTTCTAGACATGACGTCAGAACAAGACTGAGGTGGAAGTGGGAGAACTTGTACTGTGCAGGGTATCTGCTCTTTGGAGGGGAACAGGACTTCATTCTCTGGGCTTATCAATGGGTCTCTGTTAGTGAGTACTCCCAGTTCACTTCAACTTTAAGATCTCTCTGAGTACAGAAATTGTTCTTAAAATCTTGAAACAGTCTATTTCCTTTCTTTAAAATACCAACAAGAGAAACCTTTTCCTTGCTTTGATTCTGCAGTGGGTGCTGTGGTTGCTGCTGGTTGTTAGTAGTGAGGATACATGCAATAACAACTGCCAAGCTTTAAGGTCACTGTAATCTTAGGATTAAGACATGAGAAGGCACTAAGTGAGCCAGATCTGTTCACAGGAAATGAAGAACTTTTTGCTATACTTGTTTTGACTAAGAGAATAAAATCCAATCTTATATAACTCTTTGTTCCTTGATCAAGACATGTAGGAGAAATGAAGATAGACCTGGCAGGCAACCTTATAACTATTAATCTTAAGAGCTGAATACCCAGATGTGAACTGGATCCAGAGAAGTGATAAGTATCTTCCTGCTTTAAAACTGAAGTGTGGTTATTTCTGTTGGCCAAGATCTTACTGTTCACCCATTACCAGGCAGAGTAGAGCATTAGTAATGAGGAGCTGAGGTAGCCCACAAACTAGAAAGGTCTCCTGGGCTCCCACTACCATCCTCCTCAGTCTTCTACACAAATGCACCTGAAGATCTTATCCTTTGAAGATCTTTGCTAATGTCCTCACAGGCTGGAAATTGTAATCATCTTTCTGATTTTTATTACCTAACCTCATTCTTCAAAGTTGTTGTTTCTTTCCCTTCCTCTTCCTTTGCACTCAGCTTCAAGTATGGTAGGAGGAAATCAGGAAACCCACCTAACACGTTTTCAATCTTGGCCAGATGGGAAAATGAATGCCCTGGCTCCAGCAGCTGACCTGTTTGGTTCAGAAATCTGGTCTGACATTTATGCTGCAAACACCCAGTGGGAAAGGCACCTTTGAGCAGGGCAAGCAGCTGTGCCTGCAAGGAAGAAAGCAAGAGACTGAGGCTGCTCAGAGCCCTCTGCTCCACCAGCACAGCTCTACTGGGACATGCCACAGGTCTGCCTGGACCAGCATCTTACTATTTCTGATGGAGGATAACAGCTTTTATATATACTATATACACACACACACACACATACATATATATATATATATATGAGTTCCTGGAGTCATGCAGAATTTTCCCATCTGCCCACGATTTCTATACATGTAAATAGATATTAAAATATATATATATAAAAATATAAAAATAGTTTCCTAGCTCTTGTGTCTCCTTTGCATCTTCTGAACAGAAAGAGGAAAGTGAGATGATCTCATCTTCCAGTCCAACCAAATGAGTCCAGCTAAATGAGGACTTACAACTAGAATGGGGTTTTTAGCTGTAGATGGGTTGTTTATGCAGTTTGGGTTATTGCTGTGGGGAGCTGCCAGCACTGGTGGTGACACAGCTCTAACAGAGACATCACCAGCCAGCAGGAGTGGCTATGGAGAGGGAATTTGACCACATAGGGACAGGTACTTGCTACTGAGAATGTCTCTGGTACAATGTGCACATCCTTGAAATAGAAATAAATAAGCTTGTATCTGGATTTGGAAAAACAACGTGTGTGTGTTTATGGCAGGAAGTCCGGCCTGGCTCCATCTCCTGCTCACCTACACATACAGCTGCTTGTACCTGTTCAGTGTCCCTTGTTGCTGCCACAGGCTTTATTAGAACCACAGTGTGGACATTTTCTATACTCTGACTCTGTAAAGTGGGTCATGTTTCAAAATGCATTAGTACCTGTGGGTTAATGAGCCTCCTCACTCCTTTCCAGCCGTCCCTGCTTTGAAACTCATGCTTTTTAGCACTTCTGAAAAATATCTGCCTACACCTGACTCTTGGCTCCCCTCCTTTCTCAGGCAGATCACAGTACTTTAACAGAGCTGAAATAGCAGTACATTGGGCATAAAATTGGGTTTAATGCTGTGTTTGCTTCCATGTTTGGTTGTGACCTCTTCTAGTCTGGATGAGACTGCAGTGAGAATGGAGTTTAATAATAAAGTGAAATTACAGAAAGATAGAGACGATGCCACTGTAGGTCATTTTTGTGCTATGCTTTCATCTGGGCGGGACTGAATATAACTCTGATTCCTATTCCTGACAGCCTGTTTGACATTTCTGTCTGCTGCAGCAGTTAGACTCTGGTCTGTACTCAGACATTTGTGCAATAGCTGCTCCTCAGTTTGAAAGGAAAGGAAAGAATAGATAGGAGTCCTTGATATGCATCTAAGCAATAGCTTCCTCTTGCAGGCAAACCTCCCTGGCACAGGTCACTAGTCCACACTCAGTGTTGGGTCTTGTACATGAGCAGCATTTGAAATTTACACAGCTTTCCATATGCCCTGAGCCAGCCAGTCTTCAATTACATTCATGCCTGCACCTTCTCCTTGATATGCAGTGGTTAACCCTTGTGACAGAGCCTCACAGTGCTACCTGTGCCAGTGCTGCTGGGCACTGCCAGGAGCAGATCTGACACATTTCTCAGGGCAGGAAGTCAGCCATGCACTCAGCTGTCTACTTTGTTGTTGTTGTTATTGTTTTAAATGCCATTAGTGAGGCACAAAAATACTTTTTTCTCAAGGTTTTTATTTTCACGGGATTTGTCATGGTTTAGGGTACAGGGAGATGGTTCTTTTCCCCTCTGCTCTACTGCCAGGTATGAATGGTGCTTGGGTATGTCCCAGTTCTCCTGGAACCATCCAACTGAAGGGAGCTCTCAGCACCTCTCTGGGCCAGCTGGTACTATATGAGCACATTTATCTTCATTTAATGCCACTTTCACCCTGCCCATCCTGTGGTTTTTGCTTGTCTCCTTGTGAAAAAGAGCCATTCCATTGTCTTTGGGGTTCTGTTGTTGCTGTTGTTTGGCAGTATAAAGAGTTAGAAGGGTCTGCAGAAGAGGTTGTCAGATGAGTTGAACTAATGCTCCCCTAGTAATGATCCCTAGCAATCTTGACTTGATTTGGCAGTGGAAGCAATTTAAGGAGTGAACTGCTTATTAAAATGACCTTTACTGCATATGTCTGTACTCAGTAATTGATACAGATTAGCCAGGAGTTAGTGTAGCATTTTATAATGGATTAATCCTGGAAAGCTGATTTTTTTTTTCTTGGGGGCAGCTCAGAACAAGTCTGTGGTTGCTGCAGGCTTCTGTGTTCTCTGTCCTGTGCAACATCCCCTTTAGTCCCACTCCTTAAGGGATCAGTGCATACAAAATCTCCTCTGAAAGAGACATCACTGTGCAATTGTAATGGTACCTTTTAGCAGGAAATGCCCTCAAAACAGAGGCATAAACCCAACCTGACTATTTTAAGGGCAAAACAGCTGTGTTGTTTAGAATAAATGGACACCTTAATTTCAATTTACTCTGTATTGCATGTGTAAGCACCTCAGGACAGGCACACACACATTGTCCAAGCAGCAGCAGCAGCTCTCCATGTAGGACTATTCCGTTTAGGAGCGTTGATGTTCCTAGGAGTGCATGCACGTACCAGCAGAGGGCACGCAGACTTCATTAAATGGGGACACGTGCTAATTAATAAATCTCAGAAGCAGGTAGGAATCTACCTGCATCGGTGTCACTCCCAGACAAAGTGCTCATTCAGCTGTGCAGAAACTGCCCGTTCCAACAGACTTGCGTTATCTGAAGCAGGCAGGAAGTGAGGGGGCATAAAGCATATGTTTGGAATTACATAATCCGTAGTCAAACTGTGATCATGTTTCATGTTCATGCTTAGTCAGACTGTGGCAGTGATTAGGGTTGACTAAACAGTTACTGTACCTCCCATTTTTTCCATTGTGTGGCATCTGCTAGCTCTGTTCATCGTTAAAGTCTCGATCCAGGCAAGTGACACGGAGTGTGGATCAGCCCATAATGAACCAGAGAAAATCAGGGAGAGAGAGTCAGCAGTTTTTATAGTGTATTAGCACAGGATTATTGGGAAATGTGAGCTCAAAAGGAGGGCTATCTGCATTTTAGAAGCTGAATCAGAGCTAAACTGTACAGTAGACTCCTCTGTTCTATCCTGCCTATGCACTTGCAGTACATTCATAATCTTCATAAAGGAGAAAATGAATTGGTGAAATAGGCTGTTTTATGATAATATCCCATATGTTATCAGATTCATGCAGGCAGAATCACACTAATGAAGAGAAATTGCAGTTTATGTAGGACTTGCAGGCCTCGCTGAGGCAGATTAGCAGTGGCGAGGGTAAGAGGCAGCACAGTGCCTTGGCACGCTGCCCGAGAGCTAATCAATGCAGATGGAGTCAAAGGGACTGCGAGCCTGATTCCCCAGTTTCATCTGGGAGCAGGAATGACTGTATCCATCAGTGCTCCTTGATAAGACAGCCTTTAAGCTTGTGGTAAGAATGAACCCATTTGGGGAGGCAGAGGCTGAGCAATACTAAAAGCGATGACTCCACACGCGGTGCAGGGGAGAGGTGGGTGTTTAATTTTAGCTGCTGACCTGATTTCATGCTGAATGACAAGTATCTATAGGAATCCTCAAGGGCCAATCAGTTGCTATGCTAGTGAAGCTTTTGGAGAAATGCATTTAATTTTATTCAAGTGATGCCTTTAAGGAAGCAATTATGATTTTAGCTCTCAGAAGTTCTGACTCCTTCAGGTTGATTTCAGCTAGTGCTAAGCTGAACTTCTTTCATGTTTCATGTTGCTGAAACTGAAGTCTAACTCAGTTGCTTATTTAATGTGGCACATGTTAATGATCTGAAATACCCCAATTCTCCTCTGCAGTTCAATCTTTTTCACCAATATGAGAGCGAACTTGGTGCAGAGTCAAAACAATTCACGTCCTTTTGCCATTTGCATGCACATCCTGAAGTGAGGCTTAGAAAATAAAGAAACAACAGGGCCTTAACATCAAGGAACTCCTTTGCAGAGTGTTCTTCATGCCTTTGTGCTTCAGAAAAGTGTACTTGTGGTGACCCAGGAGAGCACTTTAATTTTTCAAGAGGAAGACTGGCCAAGATCTCAGTCCACATATCGTCAAGTCCCTTGTCATAGAAGACACTCATGAGAGAAGTATGAGAGTTGGGCCCACACGTGGGGCAGATGCTTCACTTTTCACTGGTGATAGAATCCTGGCCGCTATGGACATTAGTCACTTGGAGTCCTTCCCCTGGGGTAGTGTGGTTCCGATCAAAAATGAAGGCTGCATTCAGCCACGAGCTTATGAACTAGAGAACTCCAATTGTTCAGTAATATTAAATGTTAGAAACTAAGTAGTAGAGCTTTTAATACTGTTAATAACGTGGTAGGAGCTCAGTTGCTGTGTTCATACTCCATTCTGTTACTGGCTTATGTAGGTAGCGTATGGATCCAGGTTTGGTTCATGCCCATCTTTCCATAGTCATATTGATTGATTTGAAAGTTCCTGTTTGAAGATCACTTTGCATTATTCCCTCCCCAGTTTTGACTTCAGTGAAAAATGGCTGGACCCAAATGCCAGGCTTTGTGGATGGGATTTGTTTGTTTTCTGTGGCTAGTTGCTGACTGGAACCTCATCTGCATGTTTGTATTGGCTTTTTATTTTCACTTGTCTCTGAATCTGTCCAGTGATTAGTTTGTTGACAGATGGCTTTTCCCTTGAATAAGATACAGTGACTAGATGTTCTGAATGTCCCAGAAGGTCTCTGGCATTTGTCCTTAGGACAATGAAAAACACCCTGGCATTTTCTGCCTTCTCTGAATTTGCCTTTCGTTTGTGTATTGTATAGATTCCTCTAAGGATATGGAAAGAAAAATGTTAAAATGTGGTTATGACAGGCAAAGTGACAGGTCAAAAAAGCCTTTTCCTCAGTACAAGGGAAAGGGTTTTCCTGCAGTTTCTGTGTATTGCAGTTCACACTTCCTTGCTTCAGTAAATAAATATGGGGTTTACCACTTTTTGAGGTAATACAGCAAAAAAAGGATAGGTTTGATTCCACTTGCTTTGTTCTGACTGAGTTCCCATCCCTTGCACCCATGCAAATGGTTCGAGGCTCTGAAGTTGACAAGCAATGCAGGTAGTGCAGTGGGAAGACATCAGGGGTTTCACATGGGTATAGTGGGAGCTGTGGGACATTTCCTTGGTGATGTGCAGGGAGAAAAGGACTTAATCCAACTCTGTCTCCAATTTGAGTCTGCAGGGTTGGCATCTCAGAGAGAGGAGGAGCCCTCTCCCTGTCGTCTCTATGTTCTTGAAATGGAATTGCTGAAACGCAATCACTGAGACACCCTGAAACCAGGCATCCTGTGATGCTGGGACTGGTTCCTTTTCCAAAAGGAAAAGGATCTCAAAATTATAATACTTTCTATAATCTCTTGATCACAGCTTTTGTGAAACAAAAGCCTTCTAAGAGCATCCTTTCTTCAACAGTTACAGATGAAAAAGCCTCATCTGAGCAATGCACTTGCTGAAGGCCTGTGCTGCTGCAGCTGGCTGCTAGGGACAAACTCACCCTTTTCCCCACGACAGGGATGTGCAGAAATCCACAAATCCACCCTCTGCTTTTTCTTTTTCCCTGCACCAAATTCTTCAGTTTTGTAGCATGTGAGTCAACTTGTAAAAATGACTCACGAGCTCATTCCAACCTTCTGAATTGGGAGCCCAATTAAAATACTACTTGGAATGCACATATTGAAGAGAACGAAAAGTGTCTGTTCTGAGTGTCAGGCATTAGCACAGCATATCTGAAGGCCTGTCTTGAGCTACTCTGATACTTGCCAGCAGGAAACCTGGTGTATAATTAAGATTCAACTAACAGAAAAAAACCATTTTGAAAATCAACTCATGCTAAAAAAAATTCTAATTAAACTATAAATTGTATTAATTATAAATGTATAAATGGTTTTTAATTTCAAAATGTTGATTTATTTATATACATACAATGCCATTCTTGGCTAGAATGGTTTATTTTTAAGAAACTGAAAAGGTGGTTTTCCTACAGGGCTGCAACAGCTGGCAGTGAACTTCTCCTATTGCTGGTTTGACTTTTGAGTAGACATTGTTTGGGGTTTGACTTGGTGTCATGTGGGCAGGTGCCCTTGGAACTGCAGGGGCAATTCTTCTCAGTCTCAGTCTTTAGCCTTGAGGGAGCCTTTACATCAGGACCAGCCAATCTTTCTGACATTGCCACCACCCACGTACCAGAATCCTCTCTGGAAGCTGATCTCATGCAAGAAATGACAGCAGCAGGACTGAGATCGAGTGCACAGCAGGTCAGAGCGTGACTCAGTGGTGTCAGGCCTGGCTTTCCTGGCACATTTTCTTTTTGGTGAGGTGAGGGCTCAGTCAGGCTGTACATTGACATAGTCCCAGCATCACCTTTATATTCTGAGTGGTGTAAGTCATATGCAGTCCAAAATGAGGCACCATCCACAGCAGCACCACCTCAGCAACCAGGCAATGGTCTCCACTGAGAGAGCGGAGGTGACAAACAGGTCACCCCAGCTCAGCCAGGGTGATGAGTGTGGTGTGCACACGAGGGCCTTTAACTAACACCACTTTCTGGCACATAAATCACAGCACTTTTACCTCCAGGATGTGTCTGTGGCATTACTGTGAACCATAGGGCAAGAAGGTGAGAACTGCAGCAAAAGACAAGGAATCACCCGAGGAAAAGATGTTTCAGAGTGTCGTCTTTCCTTCGTGCTAGCTCCTCAATCCAGCCACGGTCCTCCTTTTCCCAGGCTTCTGTGTGATTGGGGCAGAAGAGAGGTTGTATCCAGGAGCAGCACTTGCCCCAGTTTTCCTGCCTGGTCCCATACCACCACTGTAATTTCTGCCCCATTTCCAGGCCAGTGGGTGTGAAATGGGAAGGTCTGTAAGCCTGGTGGGACCATGTTGTCAGCTTATGGATAAGCCAAAAAAGCCTCATCTTACACTACTGACAAAAACAACCACCTTACGTGGGAAGTGTTTCACTAAACAGCTATTCTGGTTTAAATTCTTATTGAAAAGAAGACAATAACTGGTCACATGTTGTGGGAACTACATCCGCAGGAATATATTTTTCTTCAAGTCTAGTAATTGTAAAGATGAAGAACAATCTTTGTTCTAGCAAAGCTCATGCAAATCAAATGTGCACATATTGTTGCCACTTATCAGTATGTAAATAACATATATGAATAATTGCCAGTAGGTGGTAGTGTGTGTTTTTCAGATAAGTTTGTGACTTAGTACTGCAAGTGTTTCATGTTTGAGGTGATTTAGAAAGATCCTGTCATCTTTAATGTATGATCTCAAACCACCATCGCTTTGAATTTAGTCCCTGGTTTCCCTGATTTGATAGTTTTGTTTCACAAACATCAGCCCATCTCAAAGAGACATATTTTGATTTTCCTTTTCATGCTTATGGACAAACCTAACTGGAAATATTTTGAAAAGTGCCAATTAGTGTGAGCCCGGAGAATTCAAATGCACGTCTTCATTGGAATGATTGGATTGCTCTCTAGTGTTTCATTTTAGGAGAAAAGCTTTTGATAAATAAATGCATTATTTTAATGATTTATAAACTTAGAATTGCTCTGTCATAGAAGGTGTCTTGAGAATTCTTGAAAGAGCTCGGTGGGAAAGGAGCAGTTCAATTACTGGACATCAGATTGTCTCCAGTGCCTCATCGTGCTTTGGAAGGAAAGGAGCGACCATTTGGAAAAGATGAGGGGTTTTGTCGGAACCCATCACTTTCTTAGCTCCTGTGTTATTCCTTGCTGAGAGTAATTGATACAAACTCAGTGCTGTTCCCCCAATTCATCACACAGGAAGAGATGCCCACCCTCCCTCCTGTGAGGGTGGTTGCTGCTTCTCCCGTGAGCGTGTGCCTGGGTTGACACTCGTCCTTCCCCAGGTGAAGAGCAGACCACTCCTGCAGCCTGTCTGGTCTCTCTTCCTGCCTTTGCAGAGCTCTGGAAGGGGCTGCTTTCTTATTTGGCGGAAGACGGGGATGCCAGTGGTAAAGATTGTGTCTGGTGTTGCCTGCCAGGAAGCAAGGCAGAGGTCGGGAAAGGCGCTATAAATATTTCTGCAGTAACTCAAAGGCAGTGAGTGTTTTGGTTGATTTGTTTTTCCTGGGGTGTGTGAGACTGCTCCCCTCTGTGCAGGTGTCTGATTCATGTGGGGCTTCCTTTTTCTTTCTTTTCCTACTTGTTTCCTGCCTCTGCAATTGTTGCTTGCACTTGCAGCACTTTTACTCAGCCCGGCAGTCCCACAGAATGCAATTAGGTTATTTGTGCAAATGCTTTTCATCATGAATACGGTCTGCAGAGTCAGACCTTTTGCTTCTTCCTTCTGCTTCTAACCTGTCCCTCCCAAGTTTCCTTTCTCATTGTTTTTCCTTTCACTTATGTCTGCCTGCTGTTAGAGCAAGCTAGCAGAGAAGGAAGTGGGGGAGGGCTGTTTCTGCAGGGGTTTCAGTGCAAATAGCTGCATGGCTTATAATTTCTTGAGCAGATTAGGCTGTTCTTGGCATGCACTCAGGCTGAGAGAGAATTGCTTATTGCCAGGTGAAGTTAATACATTTGTGCCACCAGTGTCCACAAGCTGCACTGGCAGGAACTGCAGTGAAGGTGAGGAATGGATTGGTAACTGGGCCTTCCCAGGAGCAGAATTGGTGAACCCAGAGGAGCTGTGCAGACCAGATCTGTGTCTGAGTCAGGTTGAACAGACCCCCACTGATCTTAGGGAGCTGTGGTCCCCCTGCATGTGGAGGGAGGCTTGGGCATGCTGACAGCCAAACCTCCAAATCAGAAAGCTTCCATCTCTGAATGAGTCCAGGTTCCACTTTATTGCAGCTTGTTTTATATTTACTTCTTTACATAATTTTTTTTTTTAATCTCAAGTACTTCTTGTCTCCATTAATGAAAGAAAATACAAAGTGATAGAAACAGGTGTTGGAGGTGATCACACAAGCTTGCAGCCTGCTTCCAGTCCCAGGAAGCTGTGTCCAACCACTCTAGGACAGAGGTGAAATGTAGTTAACCTGCCCTGTTTGCCTTTCTCTGTTATCTGTTCTTAACCTGTTCCCTTGAGATCTAAGTTGACTGTGTAAAAGGTTGGATAAAATCTGATTTTGTGAAGAAATAATTTTTATTGACTGGAAGTGAGTGATATAAAGTAAGCCATCCAAAGCTGGAGCCCAATTGGAAAATGCTGAGCTTAATATTTCTGTTCTGCTTTCTGTGGTTTAAATGGCAACTGCTAGAGGCAAACTCAAGTGAGAGACATGCATACTACCCACATGTGTGTCCTCCCTCATTTATAAATACACCTGTATACTGATAACAGAAAACAGATTAGTGAGAGTTGGTTTCATGCTTGGAGATTGAGTTTCATGAGAAATGCAGATTGAAGGAGGAAATCTCAGGGTCGGAAGCTGGTTGTGTCGAGTGGAAGGCAAGAAACCACAAACTCGGTAGTAGAGGAGTGTTGCAGAAACGACAACAGAGATGTTAATTTAGCAATTGAAATCAGACATGCCAGAGACTTTTAAATTGTGTTTTATTTTTATAGAAACACATAGTTCATCCTGGAGCAACAGGGTCTCTGCTGGATGTTTCTGTTTCTTCTTGCTGGGTGCACTGGTGACAGCACCGTGTGTGGTGATAAGTCCCAAAACTCCTCTGAGTTTTCTGTCTGGAATTAAGGAGAGGGGTGGGAGGCAGCTTTACCCAAGTGCACACAGTATATAGTCTATGAATGAATACGAAATGAGAGCTAGATGGGACATTGTTCCTGGAGTAAGACCATCACATGCATCCTTCAGTCCTCTAAAGAGATATTCCTTCTCAAACTACATGCAACATGGGCTTGTGCTTAGAGATGTGCCATATCCCAAACACACAAATTCCCTTGGCTGTGGCTGAACTGTCTTTGTCCTGGTCTAGACAGTCCCAGACTGGGGCACAGAGCTAAGGATTTTCATCTGACTCTCAAAAGTGCTTTTCCTGTGGATTCAATTTTCCCTCTTGAGTTAACATGGTCTGAAAAAACCAAAACCAAAGACGTTAAGAATTGTTATTTCCATCTTCCTTTCAACGTTTTCTTTCTGCTAGGAAGCAGGAAAAGCACGAGGATGACACATTTCAGTTCACACCCTCACTCCAGCTGCCAGAGCTGTAGAAGCTGGGGGGCTTTGACAAGGCAGATTTGGTGAGGCTGAGCTGGGGCTTGTTCCTTTACAACTTCCCACTGCAGCTGTGGGGAAATCCTGACCAGGAGCCTTTAACATTGATGCTGATGTGAATGTCAGAAGGATGTGGACAAACCTCCAGCTTACTGGCTGGAAGAAGGAAAAATAATTCTAGAAATCCCATCAACTTTCACCCAAGACTTTGCTTCCTGGTGTAGCCAGTGCAAGTTAAAAGTACAATTGAGGTTATGGGTTCTTTATCTAAAGTACAATTTTGACTGGAAGTTACTAAAAGACAGTAAAAATGGAAGCATATTATGCTTTTTTCAGAGTCCCCGATGATTGTCATTTGAGGGACAAGGATGTCAAATTTGCCACGTTGCACAAAGTTATGGCAGCTGTTCCATACTGCTAGATTGGAAATTAAAATGGAGATCTATTCAAATTGTCTGACACTTCCAGCAAGCTTGAAAGCAATGCTTTAAAACATAACAGAACTCTAATCTGGGTCCTGAGGGGTAGTCAGTAACATTAAAAGCAAACGTCTTTTTCCAAATGGCCTTTAACTACTTTGTGTCTTTTCCTTTTTGTTGCTAAATTCTGCTTTTCATGGCAACCATTTGATGGAGTGAGCAGAATTTCTGAGAATGTCAAAGACCAAATCCTAAGTGAGAACATTTCAGCAGGTCTAGTCTGTTATGATAATAAATATTTTCAGGAATGTTTAAGCTATGCTAACCTTTAAAAAAGAATGGCTCACATTTCTATTTTCTTTCTTCATAAATGTCTGGTGCCTGAAACTTCTTCACAGTTTCTTCATCTAAAGATAAGACTGGGTTTATCTGTACCTGTAGAAGGTAATGCAATCTCTTAGTTTAGGAATTTCTTGAACCTTTGCCTGTCAACACACAATCAAATCTTACTTTTGATCCTAGTGCTGCGGCTTTAGTACCACTAATTTTATATAGACTAGAAAAACTCACAATATAGGAAACTGTTCTTTGAATCACACGTAATTCCAGACCTGTGCTTCAGAACTCAAAATTATCCAGTTTGATTCGTTGTCAGCATAAAATGTTGGTTAAAAGCATTAATGTTTTTATCCGGTAATTCTTAATCCACAGAAAGAATGCACTGTTGACATCTCTGCATTTTTTTTTGTTGTCCTGAATACGCCAGTTCATCTCACTCATACCAAGCATTAATCACTACAGTAAATGTAGCATTGTGATGTGTTCAGGAAATATTTGAGGAGGCTTTATAGAGGCATGCCATTAGAAAAGAAAACAAACCAGCCCAAGTAGATTGTGTTGTTCCTTGTGGGTGAAATTCACCTGCCTAAAGCCGAAATAAATTCGTGACAGACTCTTCTGCTAACGCACCTCCAATTCCACTGCTCTCTGTGTTCTGGTTTGCTTCCCACACATCCTGGAATGACGAAGGTGCTCTGTTCTAAAATACCATTTGCATTTCCAGGGGGGGCACTGGAAAGTATGAAGGGCACAACAGGCCCTGGAAAGAGCAACATGCTATTGATTAATCTGTCCTCTGGCTGAACCCTGGTAAAGAGCTGCGTTTCCAAAATTCTGAAATCATCTGTATACAAATAATGGCAGGAGGAGTTCTCTCTGGGATTATATGACTACATAAATAAGCAGTTCTTCAGTGCAGCATGTGGTTTTCTAATTTCCAGTAAAATGGAATGAGTCACACATGACAACAGCATTGCCACTAACCAGTGTGGCATGGCATCTGAAAAAGATAGCACTGGAAGGGTGTGAACTGCAGAGCAGATGATGGGGCTTGAAACATCTTGTTTGCTTTGGCAGAGCAACCAAAATCTTGACGCTTTCCCACAATCTGCTCCAAGGACATAGGTTTTGCTGTGCTGTATCAGATTATTACCCTGGGAATTTGTGTGTCCTGCCTTTGCCAATGGACAGCTCTTGATGCTTCAGATAAAGATAAATGCCCAGACTCCCCACAGGGGAATTCCAAAGTTAGATGATGTGTTTTCAAGTAGGGTTTACATTACTGCAGATTACCAGGGAAGGGTTTTTCTCTCTGGTACCAAATCATAAAGGATCCATCTACTCAGGCAGAAAAAGGCCCAAGACAGCTCCCAAGTCCAGGCTCACATACCATACATATTATTTATTTGTAGGTGCATGTGTTGGTATGGGCCTTAGGCTGAGTTCACTCCAGAGGGAGAGTCTAGCCATAGTCATGTCCTAGCACGGGCCCAGGATTTTCTTCCTTGTGTCTGGAGAGTTTCTGCTTGGCAGCACAGCTGCACAGGAGTGAAGCATCCCGTGGCTGCTGCTGCCGTTGGACCCCGAGTCTGAGAGGAGGTCATGCAGAGTCTCAAAAGATGAAGGCCCAAATTAAAGGGATTAAAAGCAAAGTCCTTCCCTTTATTCCTGCACCTCTATAACCGGGGATCGAATTTTCTGGTATTAATAAATTAGAAACTCAGAAAATTTTCTGTTCAAAAGCAAGCCAGAAATGACCTAGCACCTGGTCCCTGTTACAGGGCATTAAGGTTGTCAACTTTGTAGTCATGAGTGACTTCTACTTTCTTGGATCTCTTATATGAAAGTGGTATCGGACACTTTTTCCTTTGGATGTTTCTCTGAAAGAATACTTGTTAAAGATGGGGTGGGAGGGGGGTACAAGTAATTCTTTTTCTCCTGACAGCCATATTTAGGCAGAGTTAATGGTGATGTTTTAGGCACCCAACATTATATTTTCATTGGTTTATGTTCCTTCCTCCCTGTCAGTATTGTCCACACTAAGGGCTCAGGGAGTACAGTAGTACTGCAGTTTAATTCCCAGTAGATGGAGATTTGCTGTGACAGAAATGCCTGCTGTCCTGGCAGTCTCTCACATCTGCTGGAGGCAAAAGAGTTTGTCAAACAATAACTCGGCCAGCAGATGTGGTTCTGTAGGGACAGTAGTGTCTGTGGTACGAAAATTCCCTCCCAAAATACAGATCTGTGGGGACAGTAAGCGTCTGTGTCAGCGACAACTTTATAGCATCTGCTGGGACAGTAATGCCTGTGATACGTAAATGCATCTCTGCATCTGCTGGGTCAGTCAGAGAGAGATGTATTGTATATATCCAGTTTTACATGTGAAAATCTCCTTCTCTTTAGTTTGGGGGATTTGTTTGATTCCCCTTCCCACAGAGTTAATAAGAACCATTTTATGTAAGAAGAGCTAAAGGTATTTGTGAGTCTTTTGCACGTAGGACAGACATTGCCACATTTCAGCTGCCAAGAAATACTGCTACATTTTCTCCTACCATGGCATTAATCATTAATGGCTTTGTTCTCAATGAACAGCCTGAGTATCTTCAATGATGCTCTTGTGAGTGCTAATGCTTTGTGGTTGCAGTGAGAGCATCACATGAGAAATGTGTTTGTTCAGAGAGGAGGAGATGCACCACAAACACAGCATTCTGACCCAGACCAGATTTCAAATATTCCTAAGTACAGGTGTGCACAGATAAAGATTTTTAATTTGGCCTCATCTCTAGGTTAAGCACTCGACTCAGGTGAGGAAGGATTGCTCTGGGTACAGTCCATTTTCCAGCAGCAGCAACTCCATTCACATGTCAGGGTATTTTTCTACAACAAAGGCTGATGTTGACATTTTTTCTTGGATAGAGACAGATGCAAGAGCTTCTGCCTCAAGGTTATCCATTATACCGTATATTAACTAGATGTTTTAACATGGGGCTTCCTGCAGAGACAGCAATGAATGATGATTAATACTTATCAATTAAAATCTCATCTTTTCCCATGTGTATTTATATGCTGAACTTCAACCTACAAGGCAATTCTGTGACAGGAATTAGATATTCTTTTGTTGGAGAGCACTGGAATTATGGTCAGGGATGTATTATTCACTCGTTTATTATGAGTATTATGTTTGTGCCTTGTTTTTGCCTAGGCATTGTATATAAACATAATCTCTGTGAAAAGGAGTTTATAAACAATTACCATTAAAGGGACAATTATTTTCTCTTTCTTCATGTAGCAGCTCTGAGTAGGAGGTGAGGGATGGAGGAGAGAGGAAGCAAAGGTTGTACATGTTTTATGACCATAATTATAATTAACTATTTGAGAGATTAAAATTATATTAAATTTTAATTATAATTTACTATTTCAGAGATTAAAACTGATTAAAAAGGACTCAAGGTTATGAGCTACCTCACAGATCTATGAGTTATCTAGCTCAGTCTAAACATACTGATATAAATCTTCTTTCTTTTTCTTTTTTTTTTTTTTTT